>JABFOW010000469.1:0-11769 GCA_022817725.1 Archaeoteleia sp. ZL-2020 | reverse complement strand
AAAAAAGATTTGTATTAAATAGGATGTGCAAAGATAATAAATAATAGTAATAATAATATAATTGATAATATATTGTCCCTTTCCAAATATGTATTTCGTTTAAAATATAATCGGCAGTAGAAGATTGGGATTCAGACCCTAGAAGAAAATCGTGAAAAGTTACTTATTTTTTCGCGGACTCGAAAACATTTACACCTCCCCAGCAAACGGCATCGTATTGAGGCGGATTGAAAAGAACATCAAACTTTTAATACGCTTGAATCGCGTATCTCTATCAACAAATGATGGATTGAAGCGTATTGGTACGAAATGAATGTAGTAAAATTTAATCTGCCAGGTAGTATTCAAAGTTCATACATTCTTCTAATCCAATATGACGGATTTTTTGTGTACAAGAATGTTACTTTTGTATTCTTAATAGTATTTGAAATACAGTGGAGTCGTATTTTTACTCTTCGACATCTAATATTTCACAAACGAAATTTTTGAAGAGATTCAAGCGAACGAATTCCCGTAGAAGACCAAAAACACAATTTAATCCCATGCAACATCCTTACTAACACATGATATCCTATGAATATCGCATGAATATCTAATGTCCGTTAGATATCCATACGATATTCATAGGACATAGAAGGTTGTTGGTGTTAGTAGGGATTTAAAGTACGAATAGGAAACAAAAATGTACACGTTGCAATTAATTCTAGTTGAATTGTTTCTCTTCGTTCAGCATCTTTCATAATTAATACATCGAATGGGATTACATGGTGTTTTTGGTTTCATACGGGTCTTCCTATTTTGGGATGTAATAATTTATAGATTGCGAGGCATTGGGCTTATTGAAAACAAACATTTATTGTGACAAACAGGCATTGGGCAAACCATTAAAACAAACATTTATTTTGTAAAACACAATTTTATTCGATAAATTTTAATACATGAACACTGTTGAATGAAATATTTTGCGTAAAATAAGTGTAATATAATTTAAACATGAAATGTTTAAGGATTGTTTTATAATTTTGTTTCTTAACTTTAAGCAAGTGAAAAAGATAAGCCGAAATCGATTTTCAACAAGATATGTAATATTTCGTATGCAATATTTTTAACACGTAACATAATGAAATTATTGTTTCTTTTTTAAAATGAGCGGAGGTAAGATTACTTCGTAAGAATAATTCGAATATCACAACCGTTTTAAGTTCTACAAATCTGTAAAATCTATGTTTATATATGAAATGTATTGCAATATAACCTATGAATATTGTGACCTGCATTTTTAAAATTTAAAAGCTTTTAAAACTTTTTGTTCCTTAAAAGTTATTGTAAAACATTGTCTTCATTATGTAGTTTCAATACAATTTTTTAATTGTTTAAATTTTGCTTCGTCGCAAGTTTTTAAACCGGCAATATCTATATAATTTATACCAACTGACTGATGTGCACATCATCTAATGATAACCATTTCGCATTAAATTAACAATCTTCGATCTCTTCACGTGTTTTGCGTAGACTAGTATCACGTACCACGTTGCCTTATTCAATATCGAGTGGAAATATAAATTCAGTATTGTCCAATAATTGTATTAACGATTTTTCATTGTCATCAACAGAAGATGATTGCATCGGTAATGTTGCACTTTCTTCGGTTTGTTCCTTGCCTTCAACAGAAGATGATTGCATCGTTAATATCACATTTTCTTCGATTTGTTCATTTGCTTCATCGATATGAATTTGTTCTGTATCATGTTCTGAATCATCATCTGATTCATCCTCATCGCTTTTCTCAGTAATATGTTGCTTAACATTCCCCGCTTTAGATTTTTCACGTTGAGTAGCTCCTATAAGTTATACGGTTCAAGTACCAATTAAATAAACTATTGAAGAAAGTGTAATATTAAAATTGTTTAAAATTAGAAGTTCGTTCAGAGTTCGTTTTGTAATACGTCATATATTGCCATATATAAACTGATTATTATACATAAAAGATTTTATGTATGTAATTTACAAATTTGACTTATCGAAATTAGTATGTATATTTTACAACATCTAAACCATCTTCTTGCTCCTTATAATTATAAGTATATAATCTGAAATACTTACGACGTTTTAGATCGGCTATTTTGTGACTTATATAAGAACGTGTTTTTTCCACGAACGTATCTGCATCGAAGGGACTTTTGTGCAAAACTGTTTGTAAGTAATACCGAAATATATGTAAAATAATAGAAACAATGTTATTCAAAATCAAATTCAATTTCTATTGAAATTGAATAAACATTCAGTAAAACCTTTTATTGCGAGTAATTTATTTGCATCCAAACTACATTCGGGCTTGACAGTTCTTCTGTTGCGGTTGCTTCCTTTTCCAGTGATGGTGCATTTCAACAATGCATCGATACCAAAAACGGCTATTGCTATATGCTTCACAAATGTTGATGGGCGTTTGGCATCAAATTGTATCATGCAGTACACTTTATATGACAACCACTCGCCTTTACCTATATAAATCTATGAAAACATTATAAGTTTAACGTTTGTATCCCAATACAATGTTAATGAAAACCAAGACTTTTAAATAAGATAGTAGCTGTTTCAAATAACCCATTCTTTATCTCCAGTCATTGAACCAACTTCAGATGACGCACATCCCGGCGCAGTCTTTCCTATCAAAGTTGTAAAAGTATATGTTTAAAGAAAATTGTAAAATAATATTATGCCCGAGAGAAAAGTTTAAACCAGTGCAACATAAGTATAAAACACGCAGTACCAATAGTGTTAAAATTATTTTTCGACAGTTTGGATTCCAACGTTGTAACCAAAGTTTTTAATTCCTCGTTTTCTTTCTCTTTCGATTTCAGTTGCAGGTTTAAACTGTTTTCTTTATTTTGCCCATTCTGTACATCTCCGTGAAGCTTTAAAATATGATCATCGTATTTCTCTTTCTGATTTTCCACTGTGTTCTGAAGATTAGTAATTCGTTCTTGCATTGATTTCCTTTTTTGTTCGAAAAATTGTATTGTTGCCTTACATGAGTCATGAACCTGCAAATTAAACAGTTCAAATAAAATCTTGTACGCATTACACGGAGTGCAAAAAGAATTTTAAATAACTCATGAATATGAAAAGTCTATCATTGCACTTACTGTATTTTTCACGATTTCTTTATTCATGTTGTTCTTTGTAAGAGACAACATTTTTGTACTTGATTCATCAGTTGAAACAGAATGTACCTTTGGTATCGTTTGCAGTGATGATTGATATTCAGCTGTTGATGAACTTGTTGTGTTAACCAGTTGTTTAAACGCCTGATTTGTCTCTGCAGTAACATCAGTAAGTGTCTTTGGAGAAATTTCCTCGGTGATTAATGGTATGTTCTGTGACGATGTTGCTGAGGATTCATTTTTTATACTTTTCTTTACAGATATTGGGTTTTCAACACCTGAACCATGAGCTGCGTTCCGCTTTTGCTTTAACGTCTTTATCCACTCACCTACATTAAGTAGAACCGCGTCATATTCGGCCTAAAAAATGAAACATGACAACAAGTGTTCACAAGTTGCTTGGCGCCTTAAAAACGTATGATGCAGAAACTAGAAGTCTCCCTTTATTAATACTTTCAAAGACAAAAAACATAGATATAAACAGCATTACAGGAACTATAAATAATTATAAATTGCAATGAAATTGAGAAGCGCAATCTGACAATATATTTTTTCACGATCTTTTACTGTTGAAGACCGTTAACTGAAGTTTAACTTTACTCTAACTGTAGTTGAACTGGGCTAAATACATACTTAATTGAATTGCACATTTTGATTACAATATTTCTATATAAGCATTATCAATATTACTTTATTTAAGAAGAACAGAATATTAAATATTGATTGGAAACCAATGCATAAAGGTATTTGTGTAGGAAATGTTAAAAATGCATTCGAATGTTGTTAACAAAAAATGTAAAATTTTCATTCAAATTATAATTATGAAATTAAATTTACAATGATAGGGTCGTGCTTTTTTCCCGTGGCAGTTAATACATTAAAATCGTCAGGTAATTGTAGCCATAAAGGAATTAATATTCAATAATGGAAACAGAAATTGTTATTTGCAAATATGAATACCTTTTTTCCCTTTGTCTTCGTGATATCATTTTCGTCGGTGCTTTCAGCAGCAGAAACCAACAATTTTGTTGGAGGTGTTTTTATCCTTTTACTTTCTATCAATTTTTCCAACTTACTGACAGTGTCTGCAACACAAAAGATCCAGAATTAATTAGTATATTCACACATAACTTTGGTACAAGTAAAACCGTGAAAAGAACAATTGTATGATGTAAATCGTATATTACCTTTTACGTGTAACACAAGTCCAATCATCCACGTGTCATTGATTTTCATTTTATATTTTTGTGTAGACTTCCACGATGAAGCATTGAAATCTTTTATGTTATTTACAGAGATGATCTGTTTAATTTTGAGGTTATGTACGTTCACATATGCATACATTTCTGTAATCTACGATATAGGTATATGTTAAAAATACTTTGCATAGTTCATAAAAGAATCATTTATGTACAACAAACCGTGGTAATGATACTTACCTAATCTTTATTAACATTAGATGCAAAAAGGCCATGAAAATTGCACACAGAAGCAACAACGCATATTTATCGTATACCTGGAATCGGTTATAACGGGCTAGTTAAATAACTGCAAACGGATGCGCATGCGCAGATTCAGATTACGATGCGATCTTCCGAACTCTCTTTTTCTGGCTTACACAAATCCAATGTTCTTTCCTTTTTTACGCCGTGGCCAGCCAAAAAACGGCAGTGGTTCAAAGCAGACAGCGGTTGCTGTGCATCATGTGCATATAGACGCAAATTTTAGGGTAAATACATAACACTTGGATTTTTCATCGTCAATATCGTACATTTGATAAATTTAACTGTTTTGAACGTGCTATGACGTTTCATTGACAAATTATTGTCAATGAAACAGAGATGCACTTCATTGTTTAGCTTGTTAAAAGCGATATTAACCGTGTAAAGTGACATATTATTAGAAACATAACCTGTACAAAACCAACACAAAGACCCATCACGCTTCGCAGAACTGGATTACAGAGAAAAATTAAATTAACTAATGATAATTGTCTTTTGCTATTAATTCAATCCATTTCTTACTGTGATATTATAATTGAAGTGTTTCTCTCGTGGATTTATGTTAGAAGCTGGTAAATATTATAAAGTACGTATGAATTTATTGATTAAAATGTAATTCATTATCTTCCGTTCATGTTAATCGTTTTGTGTAAGCTAATATTAAATTCAGCATTGTTGCACTTATTAATTCACATGATTAAATTTCCAGAAAACTAAGTGCAAACATTTGAGTAATTATGGAACCTTCCGAACGCAAGAGGTACAAACGGAGATTAGATCCCAATTTCAAACAAAATGATATTGCTGAATCAACGAACAGTACTTGGGAGAGAAAATATAACAGAATTGTTGAAAATGAGGCATTTCAAATAGGTATATATTTGTTTTCTTTACATTTGCGATGGTGTATTACTTATAGTGTTCAACAACTACAGCTTTAACGACACGCTTTATTTAAACAGATTTTAAACCACATCACATTGTATATGTTTTTCAGTATCTTTTAATTTATGGTTACAGCTTTATGTCCTTAAACTTACTAAATTATTTACTGGAAATTTTTGCCAGATGGAATGTGAAAAAGGGACATGTATTATATTGTCATTTGTACATCTGCTTAGAATTTTAGATAGTTTTTCAAAATTAATATTTTTCATTCATTTGATTTAACTTGAATTAAATGTATGTTCTTTTGTTGTTATATATACAAAAATGTAAGACAGTTTTTTAAATAATGTAAAATATAATACATTTCTTGTAATTTAATTTTGAGGTTGTATCATTGAGACAGGGAAAGATTAAGAATATGTTTCTTAATAAATAATATAAGTTATTAATACCGGTTTTGATACAAATACATTTCACACTTAAATGGGTCGCAAAATGTATATTTAGCATTAAATTTTAATAAAAATTTGTCGCATTGATTTGCATTTAGTTTTTATTAAAAATTTTAATGCATTTTAATACAGATGAAATGCTGAGCGAATTTTATAATGGTATCTGAAAAAGACTTGTACTAAATATTCAGACTGAAACTTTAATGTTCAATTAAGGTTCAATAACTGAATAAAAACATTTGTTATTATACTGACTATAAAAAGTAAATAATTTTATCGCAAAATAAAACATTCATATAAAACCCATATCATGGTAACAAGGTTATCAAACAAATATTGTATTATAACACTACTTCAATAACTGTTGCAAAAATATTACAGCTTTACTTTATATGTTAATAGACAATATTTTAAAATATTTTATCAATATTTTATCAATATTATGTGTCAATATTGTTAGGGATAGTTCAAGGAAGTACTTCAACAACTATACCCAGACAAAATGTAGGCAATCAACATACGGATGAAGACGAAGAGGACTGTGTTTCCTTTAATAGACACACGAATGAAGATTATCGACATATATATCACGACCCTACATTTGATGATGACGATTCTTCATATTTTAAGGAATCAACCAATAAAAGTGGTATTATTATGTTCGATAAGTCTAAAATTACAGTTGATGAAGTAATACAATTAATTCTAGCGTTTTCATTGAGACACGGTTTAAGTGTTGAAGGACGACAAAATATGTTTAAAATGATAAAATTATTGGCTGGCCCTGAGTATGAAGAACTTAACATCAGTAATAATGCCATGTCGAATATTTTTAACGAATCAGACAAAACAATGGTTTACCACTTTTATTGTTCGACTTGTAAAAGTAAACTAATTTCTTGTCAAAGAGATAAGTTTTCAAAACAAGAAATACTTTGTGCGAATGAAACCTGTACTACACGAAATTCATTAAGTTTGCTCAGTCCAAATTTGTTTATTTCACTTGATTTAAAAAAACAAATTGATCTTTTATTACGTAATAGAAATATTTCGAATTTCTTATTTAATTGTAATAATGAAAAAAATACAGAAACTTCGTCGGAATTGCGAGACATTTATGATGGTGAATTGTACAAAAAATGTGTATCAAATAATGAACATGTAATAACATGTAATATTAACGTGGATGGCGCTCCCATTTTCAATAAGTCAAAGAGAAGTATGTGGAATTTACAATTGATTATAAACGAATTGCCTCCAGACGTTAGACTATCTAATATTTTAATACCACAGATTATGATTGTATCACAAGAACCAAATTCAAAGTTAATGAACACGTATTTAGAATCTTTCTATAACCAACTTCGGACTATAAATGAACACGGTATTTCCATTCCCTCAAAACATGGCGATATAAAAAATGTAAAATTAAAATTACTTTGTGCTTGCGTTGATTCAGTAGCTAGACCACTAATTCAGAATAGAATCAAATTTAATGGCTATTATGGGTGTTCATACTGCTACCAAAAAGGTATGTATGCCCATGGTTCTATGCGCTACTGTGTTGAGGGACAGTGTCCTGAAATGAGATGTAAAGATTCTCACGAAAACGATGTTATTGTTGCTTCTCAGTATGAGTCAGTCATCAAAGCTCGTGGAGTGAAAGGACCATCCGCATTACAATTATTTAACGAGTTCGACATCGTTTGGGGTTGTTCCTTTGATATCATGCACACTTGGTATTTAGGTGTAACGAAAAGCTTATGTAATGAGTTGCGATCAACAAGTAAGTACATGACAACGGCATATAAGAAAATTGTTGATCAACGTTTAACAGCGATACAACCTCCTCGAGAATTGCAAAAAAAGCCAGAGCCTCTTACAAACATGAGTTTGATGAAGGCTAAGGACTGGAGAAATTTTCTTCTATATTTTAGTATACCTATACTGTTTGATATTTTAGATACATTTATTTTGAAACATTTAGCGTTACTTGTCAATGCTGCTTATACATTGAGTCAGAATAAAATATACACTTCTAATCTAGATGAAGTAGAAGAGAATCTACTGATGTTTAATGGAATGTGTGAATCTGTTTTTGGAGTGTCTTTTATGACGTACAATGTTCATTCCTTGATCCATGCCGTAGAATCGGTTAGAAAGACGACCTCTCTGGTGCACTTCCACCATTCCTTACGAAAGATATATATACTATTTGAAACAATACGTTAACGGTCCGAAAAGCGTTGAGCATCAAATTGCTGTTAAACATTTACAAACATTACAATTTACCATGTCATGTGAGCAAAGCGACAGTCGTGCGAGCGTCAAACAATATTGCAAAAATATTGTCTCTCCAAAAATTTACGTATCGGAAAAATTATTGCATGAAAAGATCAATTATTTCGATAAGTATTTATCTGCCGAAAATAGAACACTGTATCGTAAATGCATTTATAAGCAGCATGTATACACAAGTAACACGTATTACAGAACTATTACTTTTAAGGACTGCTTCGTGACAATGCCAGATAATAAATTCGGTGAAATAATTAGTATTAGCGATAACGATGGTATCTGTTTCTTAAATATTGTACAATTAAGTGTACAGCGGTTGCATATTGATGACGTAGAACTATTGCACATTTGGAAAGTTGTTGGAGTGCTTGAGAATGATAGCATAGATATCAAACACGTTCAAAAGGTTGTAAGCGTTGTATTTCAAGATAGTACATTTTTGTGCACAATGCCTAACACGATTGAAAAATATTAATTATCTTCCTTTCATGTGTGTACATTATGTTTTACTGTAATAAACAATTTTTAATAACTCAATAAACAAACTAAGCATGTTTATCCTTTCCACTGACATAACAAAAGTAATACAAAATATATACCTTCATTTAAAATTGTTAACTGAATAATTACGTTTCATGATTTAAAGCACAACTGTAATTATAGGTTCCACATTTTATATATATATATAATTTTACAAACAAATAAAATTTATATCGTATTAAATCATTTAATATCCACTACATATATAAATCTAATTATGTAATGTATAAAACTTGTTGTACATTACAACTATTAATGTGAACAAACATTTTAATAAGTGCAAATCACGTATTAAACTTAATTCACGCTTTATCCACCATTGCGCATTAAATATAAAACTTTTCCGTAACCTTTCATATCGTATTTGCAATGTTTCAAATTATATCACCTATAGCGGATAAAGTATTAAAATTTGGCATGATGCTTGCGATGGGATTAAACGTATCTGCGATTAATCACTCACGGCGCATAAGAGGGTACAAGCTACATTTGTTTATTCTGTCGTATTGCAACGATCAGCGTTCAATCCGCTACAGAGGATTCAAATATGTTCACTGAACAACGGCTATTCTTGACATTGAATTAATCCGCCAGGGCGTATACATATTTTCGGCAATTGAAATAGGTGGATTGAGGCGGATACAATCTTGTTACACTCAATCCTCTGAAAGTATTATTCAACTCGACAAAAACACATTCCTGATATTTTGAATCCGCCTTGTCAGTGAAACGCGATTCACGTGACAACATTTTAATACGCCTTAATACGATCTCGTTTGCTGGGTTATCATAATATAATTTAATTCAAGTGCTAGACTCAAATAATTGAAATCGTTGAAAAAATGCATAACTTATTAATAAAATTGATTTATACACATATATAGATGTATACTAAATATGTAAAGTATACATTATATATATCCATGCATGAAACATAAAATATGACTTTATGACAGCAAAGCTAATTCAAAGGTAATTTATTTATTTCAATATTTATTAAATTATATGTTACCTGTTTGTATATATCCACTTCTAACCTTAACTTTCTTAGGCTCATTTTTAAAAATATACATATCAGTGCTGGAAATGTTGTAGCATAGATATTGTGACTGCTTCCTTTGAAAATTGACCTGAAAAGTAATAATATCCACAAAGTAAACAAACTACAATTATATTTTATATAGTTCAATTATATATATAAAATAAACTTATCTGATGGAAACTGGGTCCAGGATGATGGGATACTTCATTATGTATATAATCTATATACATACATTAGCTTCTGACCACAATGTTTATATAAAATCACTAATGTAACCTCAATTTTCATTGTATATATATTTAAATGTCGCGATCGCTTCCGCCACTTTTGAAAGATTTTTAGATCACTTATGAACGATAGTGTTGCCATTAGTACATATATATATTAGCGGTAAATTTGTGCGCTGACCAAATGAGGTAGAAGCAAGTATAGGGGAATATGTATGACAGAAAAAGAAGGAAAGAGAAAGATCCTGATTCGTTAATCAAGTCTTAATTTGTTGATGATTCAAATCAAAATGAGCTGCTTAAACAAGGACAGATATAATTCAAAAAACTATAAAGAATCGTAAATAAGACTTGAAAATCAGTGTTGTTAGGTGAAATTAATCCGCAAAGTATGCAACGAAACGAAATTTATGTTATTCATGTCATTATAACGATAAAAATTGCAACATCAGATTTCCGTCTCGTTTTACTCAGCTTATTTAATACTCTAGAAATATTAAATTAATATGCCTTCAATATGCGTCGAATATTATGTAATATTAAGTAATATCCTGGTGCCTTATTCAGAAGTCTCTTATAACGTTCTTATACCGTTTTATCTTATAAGAGACAACTGTCAACATTATAAAACAAGTGCATCTGAGTATAGCTAGTCGCATCTAACACGTAGAATTCACAACGTTGCCAGTTGTCTCTTATAAGAGATAACGGTATGGGTATGTTCGTAGCTCGACGGCTAGCCAGGCTAGTGTTACGTCCGCGATTTGAAGTGTCTACGAACGCTTGGTGTCATTACATAAAAATGCACCAGTAAATTTTTGTCTCTTTTTTGACTCTTATTTTGAGAAAGAAAAGGATCCGACGGATTCTTTACTTCTCAGGGACGAGTCTCTTTTATTGATTGAAAATTATGGAAAAAGGGAACTAGGTGGAACGGAAAAAAATGTTAGTCTAACCTTTAAATTATTATGGCTTAATTTATTCCTAGCTCTAACTTAAGTAAAACTAACTAAAACTTTGTAAAAACTTGTAAAAACAGTATATAAACTGTATACAACTCTATCGAAAACTCCAAAAACTAGTCAAACTCTAACTCATCGAAACTCTCTAAATAAAACCTTTGTAATAAAAAACTCAACTGACTGGCTAACAACTCAAAAGAAACTCTTCTTTAAAAAAACAACTGACGCTCCGCTGAGCTGCCGCAGTATTTAAGCCCTCACGATGAGGGTGTGATCTAGGATCAAACGGTGTCCAGATGGTCCACCCTCTAAGCTGCGAGTTGGTGACGCTCCCACGCACGCAAGTCGTTAAGAAAAGAGTTAGAATTCATACAATTGTGTCTATTTGCTTCTTGCAATAACATTTTATGATTTTTAAAACTGAATTCTAAATCTTCGTTAAATCCGTATCATTTTAAGACTTCACGTTCAAGTTCTAAGTCAAAAATTAAGCTTTTTATATATCTTACATTGTTTAAATAAAAGCAATAGTTTGTTTTTAAATAAAGATGCGTGGTAGCAATGCTCATTCTAAAGGTTGCATAACTATTTGTCCATTATTGACAAGAGCAATTTGTTTCTTAGTAATTAAATTTTGTATAATAATAATAATAAATTTTGTAAAATTGAATTTTGTATAATTACAACGAATATT
>JABFOW010000468.1:0-11770 GCA_022817725.1 Archaeoteleia sp. ZL-2020 | reverse complement strand
CTCATTATTCATTAAGATTTCCGAATGAAATCAATTTAGTACCAACTCAGGAGGGAAGACCGGGACTAGTTGCTCCATTGTCAATATGTAAGCCGCTAATCGTCGCTCATCAACATGGCTGTCATGAAGCATGTGTTATGTAACAAATGCTGTGTACCAAATATTTGACTGTGTTTTACAAACTATTCTTCGAGTAACATTTGTAGAAGACATTTTTTATTTTGGAACAGAATTTATTCCAGCTTGATGGCAATCTGGAATAAATGTTATTCTTTTCATGAATCTAATCAAATGTATTAAAAGTATTTTGTATCATTATGTGATAACCAAAAAATTATGTTTGATGTCTTAAAATACCAAATTTTGCAATGAACCATCCGTTAAACACCAAGTCGATATATCTACATCAATAACTAAAATGATGTTTCCCGTTAGTACCACACGACTATTCAAAACAGAAAGATAGACTCTCAATAGAAGTATTCTTTCGATGCATGCATTAGCTGCTAAACGTACTCTTTGGGTGTAAACTTTTTCGCATTTCCCACATACGAATAAGACGATAGTGTTTCAAAACTCTGCTCTTGTCGAATCGAAGCGGTACATAGAATACTAACGGCTATGCTACGCAATACAGCACGAATGTAATCTGCCAAGAGGATTGCATTTTCGCTTTAGCTGCGGGCGATTTGAAGCATTCATGTTACTTGGAGCTCAGCTGCTCTGTACATGATTACGCGATCCTACGACGAATGTCTGTACGTGATTCATTAGATCGCAAAATAATCTCATCATTAAACCTAACCAGTTTCCACAAACATATCTTTGTCTCGTGAAATAAGAGAATTATTAAATAATTATGGTACGCCCGAGTCAACTGTAATACGTTCGTGAAACTTTCTTCTCAAATGAGCGCCTGCCCATTACATTTCTAACGAGAAGGCTGAAATTAGCATTGCATGCTCAACGACACTAACGTTAACCTCCTGACACGCGTAACGATTGGAGCATCGTGGATTGCGATTGCGTCTTCGCGTTTAATGAATTACAGGGCGATCGTTGTTTCCGTTACGCCTCGGTTACGTCGGAGGAAAAAACCTTTTCAACATGAAGAGGTTTCGTACACCTTGCGATGAGTCCCGCAAGGACAATTAGCCGCGTAATGCGCGACGCGATAATGTACGTGCGACACGATGCGAGAGGTACGAGATTACATAGCCGTCGCATGTCGAGGGAAAAGCGTGAAAAATGGTACGAGGAAAATTGAAAATGTAGCCGAGACAGAAAAGCACGAGAGCTCGTTGGTGGCAACGGTGGCAAAAGTATTATTTGAAACGGTATCCAGTGGGGAAAGTGTTGACCCTTCGCGCTTACGGCGAAGCAGGCGGAACTTTCATTTTATGCAAACGCGAACGAAATCCCCATTGGAAATCGTCGATTTTTCAGAGGCCATCTTGCACAGTTGCTTTCCGCGTCGATTTACTTTTTCACCGACGTACCACCTTGCCCTCTTACGTTTTTTTTTCGAGCGCATGCGCACCCGACGGGTTCACTATTCTCGCATGACTTATTTTTAGTCGCCGTCGAACGAATCAAATGAATCGAAATTTTTCAACGTCGTCAAAAATGAAGTCTAATATGTTTCTAAAAACGTCATTTTATTTTCAAAGTAATATGTTATTTATTTGTATTCATAGATACGTATTAAATAATCGGAATAAAAGATAAATTAAGAATCTACTTTTCTGAGATAATTTTACTAATTATATTATTGAATATATATGATTGAATATTATACGAATGAATTTAATCTCTGTTGTTTGAAAATAGCTCGCAAATCAAGATTTAATTCATCATGTCGTGATACCAAGTGATGTTTTATGTTTGATGAAAATTCGTTAATAATTTTGTAAAAAACTTACAAGAAATACGTAATACAGTCATATCTAACAGAGTCATTCAATTATTGGTTATGAATATTATTTATTGTCTGACATAACAGAAAATTTTGTTCATAAAATATAAATGAACGACACCGTGCTATTTTTACGGCAGTAAAATATACCAAAGTTTCTTCAATAATTGCATAAAATCCTATTACATATTTTACAAGATTACCATTTTATATGGGACGCATCCGTACTACACAAACATATATATATTGGAGGAATCAAAGGAACATCGCGTAACAGAATGTGCCTAAGTCACATTTGAAAATATACTTCACGCTCTTAAGCGCGACGATTCGCAAAAGCGTGCGTTTTAATTATATACGGCGTTATTTTAATGACGTATGACGCGAAAAATGTGTGTATGGTAAGGGTAGGGCGCGAGATTCATTTTGAAACGCGGCTCAAAGGGTTAAAAAAAATGCAGTCTGAATTTAATGAGGAACTTATGGAGGGGAAAGTATCATGACATTTTTAAAGTGAAAATGACTACGGTATTATTCCCGGTGGTAAGGAGGTATGGTTATTGCGCCAGTTATTGCAAATTATGGGTCTTCCATGCGGAACGACGACGCCATGGCTGGGGTGTCTATACTCGTGCGAGCACTTGCTCGAAACCCATTATAATAATAATCGATAAGTAATCTACAGTAATCGTACGTGCGGTTGGTTAATGACCTCATTTAAAATATGACCAACCGTGGTTACGTGTGTATCGGCGCTAATGGTCACTTAACAGGCGTGGCCTTGTTCTCTATTTCCAATTGACCGTGGATTACGTCGAGTAGAAAACTGGCGTAAATGATACTTTTGCATTATGAGATTAACCCCTTTCGTACTGTCGTGTCGCTGCCAAGAAAGTGCGCCGGAAACAGTTGAAAAAGTTTGCCGTCAACAAGTAGTTGCATGATTCAATCATATCTATCACTACTCCAATTAACTGTATCGGTACGGCATGTACAGATACCTATTACTATTCATAACTGCAAGATTTTCATTCCTACCTTATTATTGCTGATTTGCTATCCTTACGTCAGACGTTTAATCGTACATTTTATTTATTTATTTATCAAAATGCCCAAGTTTGTTTTTATATAAAAATACATACGTGTAATGAACGAAAAAAATTCCTCGAATCTCAATCAGTCATACCAGTTTGTGCTCTTGCCCCGGAATTGAGCAACCCCGTATTCTTACGATCGCGAGCGACTCTTACCGAAGGTACCATCCATCATAAATTTAATACCAAAAATTTCGCGAATGTTCGGCAAGCTTTGGGGAGCCATTTATTTTTACCAATGATATGAACCGCCCGATGATGTACCTACAGGATGGAAGGCGAAGTCTTCGAATATTCTTTTGCGGCCGTTGAAGGTAGTCGTGAAAAAGGGAAAAAAATGATAAGGTAAGGTCGAGGGATCGTGAGAACTTCGGCTCGTAAAATCCATTAAGTTATTTCTCACGGATTACGAATACGCAATTTATAACCATCAGCGTAAACGCAACTATTTATCATTTTATCGCATTTCAAAATTTCCCATAATGCGGGGATCTGGAGTAATACGAAACTCCGCATTTTCTCAAGTACAAAAGTACGAAGCGCTGTTACCAACTGCTTTACGTGCTTTTTAATGGAAGGTGAAACTTTTTCCCCGACAAACCTATATGTCAATTACTCGATATTTGGGAGGGTGCATATCTGATGAGTGTTCAACTCGCTGGAACAGCAAACTGCACTTCGACTACCCATAAATTCCATCACTGCTGAAGCGATATTGATACATTCGCGATATTAACGCCACTGGGATACTTAATCGCGACTCGTTGCCAATTTTGAAAGTGCACCGATACCGAGGACTATTTTAAAATAACATTTTCATACATGTAATTAGCATTTTATTGCAATAATATCTATTTGCTTCATTGATCAACGTCAAATATGTGCCAATACAATTCTGATTGAATCATCATGTTACTGCAAATGTAAAACTGTATTGTGGTAGCAAGAAAATAATATAAGAGATTAACGTCTCCAATTGAAGGCATTGCACGTTTTTGCAAAACTGCTTTATTGCATTAACGAACTTTCTTACTGTGGTCACGTCAATTCTCATTCTGGCGAGCAATCCGTTGTTGCATTCCAAACGTAAATGAAACAATTGTGCGTGGGCTGTATTTCACTTCCTTAATACTCGTAATAGTAATATCCTGTAGAACTCATTAAGTCACATTATCTTGCTACGAGAAAATGAACCACATTTATACAGCTAGATTCAAATTACACGCACTCGCCAAACAGCCATAGAATACATTTTTATACATGGCAAACATTATCAAAAACATTAAACTCTCATAACTTCAAGAAAAATTACTATCAATCATATTTCCCCAAAAGGATGAAAAAGTTTCTGACGCCCTCTTTAAAATACGTCTGATAAAAATTATTGGGTTTCCACATAAAGTCATACCAACTTCAGCCCGACCGTGTTACGGAAAGTTGAAAAATGCTTAACTTAGATTCGGGGCAAAAATTTCCAATAAAAAACATTATTCTTCAACAAATAATATTTGTTAAACATATTTCTTAAAACATACTACAAATTTCAAAACCTTTTAAACAAAAAATTGTAGTTTTAATTTTGTTGGCAAGTACTTTGCACCAATATATTATTTACTAAAGCGTGTTTTAGTTGAAAAAATAAGTATATTGTAATTTACACGTTGAAAACTTTACAACAACGATATTTTATGAAATGGTTAAAGAACAAAGTAAACAAAAGGTTAAACAAAAAGCAAGATCTGATAAAGAGTAGGGAACGAAAAGTGTCGAAAGAACACAATGTTTGACAGCAAATAGACCATAGATCACATTGTCTGTTGTCAGTACAAGGGAAAGAACGAGAACCGATATCGCAATAAGGTCGCGTTCAGAAAGTTCAGGCGGCTGAGCTCGTGTCGCTATTACTTTGTCTTTTTCGGTTCGCGCGAGAATGATAAAGATAAAACAACGCCGAAGCGCACCCAGGTGAAGTTTTGGTACGTGACCCAGAAGCGTAACGGATGCCGGGATGCGAAACATGGTGTGCAATGACGTAGCTTAGGACCAGTATTTCAGAAGCAACTTAAGAACCGAGACGAGCTTAACTCCGTTATGGATCGATATTTCAGAATGAAACTCTCCACCCTTCTTAAATCCTATAACTTTTTCGCACTACATTGTTACATTTCGTTGTCAATTTTTGTACTTAGCAGAGATACTATTTCTCGTATATACCGTAAATAATAAATATATACACTAGGACACACTTTATTGTACGAATTGTTATATTTTCTGTTGAAAATGCAAGGAAATTACTATATATTATGTGCTGCACTATAAAAGAAAAAGTACTAACCTTATCTCAGCATCTACAATACTTACAGAAGTTAAGAATAACAATTTTTCTCGTACTGTGTAAATTATTTTTTTTCTTTTTTTAAGTTCTTCGAATTTAAAAAAAGGGTTGGTTATGGTCAATTAATGTTTGAAAAAACATTGATTGACCATAATTTGGAGAAATATATTTTAATAGTTCAATATTTTATTTCTTTCGTACTGTTAATAAAAAATATGGTAATATTATATCTTCTTTTATGTGATTATATAGAAGCCAATTTAAACATTTTGGGAATAGTTATTAATGTTAATAAATGTTCGTAATGTTAATAAATGTTCGACGTAATGAATTTCGTTTTGTCCCAATTTTCGTTGAATTAATATTTTAAATACTCGTAACAGATGGATAATATCGATTTCTGTTTTAGTTGGCCTATGTGAGTTACGGCCTTTACTCATATTACGTTAAAACGTACATATAATTTTCGTTCCCTAAAAAATGTATTTAGTTTTTTAAAAAATATATTACACGATTTATTATTTGCAATGTTTCGGTGATTTTGCTTTTATCTTCAGACAATAATTCGTGGTAAAATTAATTATTCTAATTCATTTTATTATCCAAAAGTGGACAACACATTTTAGCAATATATACATGTATAAAATTATAATATCCATTCTTAAATTATACATAAGTTATATAAAATTTCTCCGTGTTTAAATTCCTCTTAGTCAACTGGTTACCATTAATTAATGTTTACTCATTCGTTTTTAATTTCTCCCGAAAAAGTACAAAAAAGGTATTGTTTAAGGAAGACATTGTGGACAGAGTAAAATTTTATTGACTCTAAGTGAAACGGCGAATTTCTCTTCACAACGCAGCAAAATATTCCAGCAGGAAGGCAGAATTTTTCTTATATACGGTTGAGAAAAATCCGTATAATCACAGTCAGTAGTTGTCTATTCGTCAAACACATTCCCCGCATGCCATTAAAAAGATAATTTTCACGGTATACATTTTCATAGAATCAAGGGAAATTACTTTTCGAACATTTTTTTCTCAAAGGAATAAATATTTTCTACTACGTAAATTCTATTCTTGAATTTCAATAATGAGAAATAATTATTACAATATTGTTCTAACTTTACATTTAATGACACCACTTTCACAACATTTTGAATAATTTATGATTTCACTATAATCCCATTTTTATAAGAAAGACATGTATATAAAAAACTCGACCAGTAAAATGTAGTTGAAATAAAAATAGTCATCATTATCATTACAAATTACGGATGGTCCCTGTGACTATTTATTATAGTGAATTTGCGTTTCAAGTATAATTATTAGTAACTGCTACCATTTCTAATACTTATGAGAACTATTATGTATGACAAACGACATTGATCACTAGTGGCAACAAAATGCCAATCGATAAAATAACATCTTATCGACTGTATACTACTTTATTGATGACATGCCGTAATACTTTACAAGCGCACCCGGAAAATGATAGAAAGTTCTAAATATTTAGACCACTTTGAAATTCAATAATAATAAACCGCGTATAATGATTATGAAGTATTATTGGTTCAAAGATATTAGTTAAAACGCCTACACTTATGGTTGTCACAACATTACTAGATGGTTGCTGTAACTATTCTTAATGGTTGATGAAACTACTCAATGAAATAATTACTTCATCCACTTAGTCCAAAGTAATTAGATTGCAAAATCAGTAATCTGGAAATAGTTCCTGTTATATATATATAGTTAATATTTTTCTAGTTACCTTAATCTACGTAAGTACATTTTTGATCGTATTGTTCATTAGCGAACTCAAACGTGTCCCAAAGTTAATAAATGCGCGTGGAAAGAAAACCCTGATTTTTCTATTACTCAACAGAAAATGCCGTGTGAAAATCGCGAAGATGAGAACTGTGAAATCTGTTTTGCTCGGGTTCAAACAGCGATAATCCGCGGAACAAATTCGAAATACGATGGAGAGGCGAAAATGTAACGCTGAGCAGCGCGTATCGGCGTATAAAGTCAACGCGGCGTGGGCTCGATACTGAAAAAGTTTGCGGCAGCTTCGCTAGTTACCTCTCCGCCCGCTTTTGACCGTAGGCAAAAAAGAGCAGACCGAGATGAGACCGCCGCCGCCACCGCAAAGAGCTCACACAAAATGCGAGTAACTTTTTTATTTTATAACCACGCCGCCATTTCCACTCATCTTTTTGCGAAGCGTGCAGACTCCACTTTGCCATCTTCTGCGACTTTCACGACCCAGCTCACCCTCGTGCGTTGCTTTCCGTCAATAAAGTAGGAAGGGTCGATCATTGGTGCGAAGAAAAAAGAATCGATATTAAATTTAATTTCAATGGATGTATAAACATCAATATTTATCAATAAAAGGTACTTCGCGTTGCGCTAAAAGTAAAAGCCAAGGTATTAGAAATCTGATTAAAAGTCAGATTACTATATCAAAAAAATAACATTAAAGCGGAACATTAATTAATTTGAACTGCTATTTTCATCGTGCAATAGCATAACAAAGTACACATGCTCTACCCATTTAAAGCACATTTCACCTTTCACAGCATAATAGGTTTGTATTTTTACCCATAATGTTGCACTTTTTCTTCCTACATTTTTTTGACGTACGTAAATATCTGAAAGTATGTTTGCAGCAGGGTGTTGTAAAATTCAAGAGGAAAATAAAGAAGCGAATAGGTGAACTACGGTAAACTGATAGAAGAATATATAGTTTTCTCGAAGTGCATGGATGGGAATAAAATGTGAAATATCGAAAAGTGATATATACTCACTCTCAAGTAAATTGACACTACATGTTATATTTGGTCATAAATATTTCATTTAATTTCGAAATTCTTACTCACGAGATTACTGGAGAAATTTTATGCGGCTTAGCAGAATATTTTATGTATTCATATAACATGGCTTACAAATACTTCATTTTACTTTAATCGATAATAAATGACCATTAATTATGTACTTCCAGAATGCGTTAATTAGAGCCAATGCCTAAATATTATTATTATTTCAGTGCAATGCAATTGAGATAGCACTATTTTTTCAAATATTTATACGTATGTTAAACTCCCTGGATATATTTGTATTTATTCTTTTTATTATAACTATAATACTATTATACTTAATTTATTACAAGATCTCATTTACATCGACCCTACGAACGATTGTGTTAATATACTGTTTTAACGAAGAGAATTGCATATATCTCTAATTTCCAGAATATCGTAAATTCAATGAAACGACTCTCGTCAAGCTGCACGAAATAGAAATAAATGTGTTTCTTATGGATAAAGAATATCACTCTTACTACAGAAGAGGACTGTATGCACATGACGTCAGGTGAGTAATAGCTACCGAAAAACGAAACTTCAACTTTTTTCCTTTAACGAAGCAATTATTAATTAACCATTATTAACGTTGATTGATGTGACTCATTAAATTCTAGGTTTCCATATTTAATGTTCCGCCTGATGAAAATTTGAGTCATTATCATTATCTGTATTGATCTAAACGAAAATGAAGCTATTTTACACAAGACGCTTTAATATTTTTTGTAATGCATACAAAATTAAAAATTATATCATAAGAAATTATAAAATATATTAACCTGAACGCATCCGATACTTCGTAGCTTTTAGTAACACATAAATTGACTGTCTGTGCTTTTGGCTTGTTGAGTGACACTCGCCTACTCTGTCACGTGTGATGTATTTTGCTAAAAAAGTTATTTTTCGAATCTTTTATTGATTTGCGTTATTAAAACTAGCAACTTCACAAATTGGTCTACGCGCCACATGTCAGATATGACGAGTCGAGTTTCGATTCGTGAAATATATTTGTCTCGTTCAAATGACGTATCTGTCACGTATGGTATGTCAATTAATGACGAAAGAGCGACAGCTATGATCATACGTGTTCGAGTGATTCCTCGACAGGTTAAATCCATTTGGGACAGAGTGTGAATTATCGCGTCGAAAGCATCGATAAATAATGATCAGTACGAAAAGAACAGCACTGAATGACCCTTCGGATAAAAACCCATTCATCGGATTTTTCGGCAAAGATATTGTTAGCAAAAAACCCCGATATCGAATGTCGAGCTTAACGCTTCGTGCAATGAAAAAATGTAATTATTATCTTTATACATATATCAATACTTTCTTATCGTACCCAATAGTTCCCTGAGTCAACGAATAATATCTACCGCGGCAACGGTGCTCTCGTCTAAAATTGTCTGAAATTTTCACTTCCTTATTGTAACGGGACATAAAATGATATATCAAGCATATGACGTAAATTCGACAGTGTTGCTTCTTTAGTCGACATAATACATCAACCAATGCGTAGCTATATTTTTCCACGTCGAAACCCCCAATCATCGTAAACGGAATCTTGCTTTCTACAATAGTGATTTGTAGCAATCATATCTGATGTCTTCATACATGGAAAATTTCAGTGACACATTCTAAAACTTTCCTTTGTAAATTCTGTCTATTCAAATAGTTAATTAAATCTCCAAAACATACAGTTAAATGTAAAGCTCACAATTAAGTTAAATCTAGCCAACTGTAATCAAATCATATCTAAAGCACAATACAAAGTATTATTATCGGCAGTAGAGCGTAACGACGCCGGTGATTGAATTGATCATTAATATTTCTGGACCTGGATTAATCAGTAAAAACGCAAACTCCCGTATTTCGCCGAACTTTGCTTCTAAATCCATCGAGCTTTCGGACATTCAAATTAGGATTACGATGGGGCATAATTAATTGACTGAAATACCAGAATATACATCAATGTCATTATGGAGTCAGCGTAAAGCTCGGCGGATTACCGAACACAATAACAGGTCATCAAATGACGATACCAATTACAGCCACTACCGCGTTATTCGATAACGATCCCAATTATATGCATTTATAAATAGCATATAGCGACTCTCGTTTACGACCTTTGTCTTTCTTTTTGCCGTTTCCGACAAGTTTCATCCCCAAATATAATGTACCAATCGATGAAACTTTATCGCCGTATAAACATACGTATTCGTTGTTGCCGAACGTGTATCGACAGCGCGGCGACAAAAAGGTACATGCATTCGAATCTATAAATCGCATGCAACGTCAAAACAGACGTTTTATTCGCATCGGTATTCATGAAAATTGCAACAGCATATATGGATGAAATTTTCAACATTATTTTCAACATTATTTTCAACATTACTTTCAAGAAATATGATAATGCGATTGATTCGAGTTTGAGTACGTTTATTTTGAAAAAAGCGTAATTGAAGAAATCATAGTAATACGGGTAGTTGGAAGTTACGATTGTCACATTTAAATAATTGCTTCGTTTCCATAATGTTAAGCACTGCCACTTTACAAACAAGTCTTTTGCGGTAATTAATCTTACATATCATAATGAATTTTATCTTATAAAATAATCATTAAATCAATAATTTAAACAAACGCATAATTACATGTGAAAAATATTACGAAGATAAATAAATTTTCAATTATTTAAATCATTTTTAGCTTCTTTCGAATGCGTGTTTAAATTCCCTATTTTTTAATTGATATACTTCAAATGAATTTTATGGCCTCTTAACTACTCCTGTGAAATTAGTCACCCTAAACTATTCCCGTCGCGGCACTCAAACGTGGTCAGCATTAAATCAATAAAATGTACGAAATTATCTAACACGAAACAGCCAATTTTATATGCAAAATTATCTTTCATTAAAATGCGAAATAATAAAACACTTCATGAATATTATTTATAAATAAAATGGTTTTCAAAAATCGCCATTAAACTTTAAATATAACTTCAATGTAAAATAACCGTAAAAATATATCGAAATCATACATTAACATTTCCTAAGCTACTTGAAAAGCAAAGTAACTAAAAATATATACTTTTATATTTGCGACCAATCGACCTATTTTCTTTAATAACAATATCTCAGGATTACAGGCTTTTAGGATTTATACATTACATTGTTTTTTTAAAATCCAAATATTATTACAAATATACAATGTCAATAAAACTTTTATGACGTTGTGAAATATTATTTTCCACGTTTTTTTTAAAAAAGTACTTTTTAATAAAAACACAAAGATATTCCAACACTTTAACAATATATAAATAAAATCCAAAAACCCTTTTCAAATTTTATAACAAAAACAAAATTGATACAATAGTAATTTAATTTTTTTAATAAAAATGTCTGTATATAATAATTTATTTAAAAAGATTCGGTCAAAAACAGACAAAATAAAATCAATGTATTATTCTACATAGTGTAATTAAAATGTAAATAAAGTAAAAGTAAGAGTAAAAATAATACATTGAATAAATATAAAAACAAAATAACAAAGATGAATAATAAAA
>JABFOW010000467.1:0-11771 GCA_022817725.1 Archaeoteleia sp. ZL-2020 | reverse complement strand
ATATTCATTTTCAGCTAATTGTTTTTGTAAATTAAGGTTGAACTACATATAAATAATAATATCGATAAATGTTTGATATTTATTAAGGTTATAGCTCAAGACGTTATAAATGTGATTAAAATTTTGTAGGGATTTACTAACTGGTTTTCAAGTTATAAAATAATGAAATTTCATTATTTTACATTGATTCTTATGAGAGTCAATCATGAATCTCAAAGCTGATAAAAAGTGTATGAACATATCGACAGGCTTTTGAAAATTGTTTACGCACATTCCTAATACTTCTAAAAACAATTTAATACAAAGAAAAGAATAACTTACTGATTTTTTACTAAGTTATTACTGTAAATCTCATTCCAGGCAAAATGAGTATTTTACGTGGCAACGTCACATTACTAATAAATGTGATGGTATGTTCTTCAACGTCAGCTCTATTATTATACGTGTAAATGTCATCATTTTCATCAATTGTTATTCGAATGTTTAATTTGAATGCTATATTATACTTTTAAATAATATTAAAATGATAACTTATTAAAATACTAACTAATTCATGTTAAACAAGGAAATATATCTGAACCAATTAATCGGTTCACATAAAATGTTCATGAATGGTGATGACAATACAAATAAAATATCACGAAAAACCTTTTTTCTCCGTAGATTTTGACAACTCAACGTATGTACATCTCAGACTGAGCTCATAATTTTGCCAACCTTTAATCATGGGTCATGTTTTCTTGCGACGTTGCTGATATTCATATCCTTTTTATGGATCGTTATTTACATTTATTTGTACATTTGTAGTCGATAAAATGTACTCATACATAATCTTAATAATTAATATCTAAATAATTAAAATTAATTTTAGCATGTCTAGGTTAATCTGCGATATTTCTATAATATTTCATTTTTAGCTTCTGAAGGTTTGACTCAGTTGATATTCATATCAAAAAGTTTTAAATCATAAAAGAGATTTTTATAAAAAGATCAAAATTTTTAACGTGTATAAACTCTAAAAGTAGGTTTTTATGAAATTAAGAATAGTTATTACAATAATCTTCTAATTACTTTTTGGTAAAATGTTCTAAAACTACGAAAAGTTGAGCAAATTAATTTTCAACTTTTTATTTAGAATGTACACGTAATTCAACCTTAAATGTAATTAAAGAGAAAAGATATTAGCGAAACTAAAAGAAATCTTAAGGCCAGAATTTAAGAGTATGCAAATAATTTAAAATACAAATTCCGACAGTTTTGACCAAACAAGCTTTGAAAGAATCACATAACATACATATTTGATAAATTAAAAATTTTGGATACAACAAAATTAGATAAGAGAAACATTTCAGAGATGTTTTATATAATATAAAATCTAAATAAATTAATTTACAAACTGACATAGAAGAATTAAATAAAAGTTATGATTCACTTTTTGGTATGAAAAAAAAAATAGTTGTTACCAATAATATATTTTTCAAATCTCCGCGCTCGAATATTGTGTAGAAGTTTGATGTATCTAATGCAGATGGCGAAAAATCATTATGCATTATATACAAGCATCGTAACATCGTTGGTGTTGAATTGGAGTTTCAATTTTTCATACAACATTTATGTATAAAAGAAAGAAAAAACTTTTAATGATAATATGCAGATGAATATTAACAATCTTATAAAATGACAAATTGAAGGGCATATTATACATAACAAGTTTTTATATATGAGAATAATGTATGGTGTATTAGTTATTATATAAAAAATTTGGTTTTATATTGTATATCAATTTTTAACACACTGGATTATACTTTCATATTGTGTCATGTGTAATAAGATATAACAGTATGAAGATTTTGGAATGTAATCTTTCTATCTGTCTAATTATTGTATATTTATTATGACACTGTAACAATACAAACAACTTGTTGGTAGTCTAAACCGCGGCAGAACCGCAACGTTGCAGGAATGAATGTCTCATTCTGTCGGAGAAGTGAAAAAAAAATTTATATATATTTATTATTTGTGCCACTAACCGGTCTTGAACGCCGCGTCTTCATCTTATGAAGCTAGGGACTTGGCTAAAGCAGTCATGTTATTATATGGCTAAATGAACTATTTGACTCCACTACCAGCATCGACGCTGGCGTTCAACATTGCAACGTTGCAATTCACAATTGGGGACGTTGCTGCAGCGTCCCTGCAAAATTGCTACAACGATGCTGCAACGTTGCGGTTCTGTCGGGGAATAAACTTAACCGAATGTATCTATTATTACTCATAATAATACAAGTGAAACATTGTGTAGATTATACAAAATCACAGTTGATAATTTAGCAGTAAATCATCCATATAAGTTTACAAACATGAATGTTTATAATAAAGATTCACAAACATTTACACTGTAAACAATTTGGAGTGAAATTTAGAGGTTAGAAAAGGTCCTTATAATTATAGATCAATAGTTGCACTTTAAACCTGTCAGTTGCAAATAAAAATGTATACGTACGTCTAAGATGTAGCTGATTCTCTGTGGTTCCTGATTCACTATAAATAATATATAACACTGCAGAAGCACTGCCGCTAAGTCAGATTTCCTGATGCTACGCAATGCAGGCTGGAACGCACGACGCGCTCTGTGGGCCGCTGTATATACGAAAAATTCTAAACAACTTCGTATTGCGATATAAGATTGCAACTACACGGGGAAAAAAGAACTGTCAGGCTTACATAGAAATCTGCTGAAACAACTGATAAATACTTCTAATTTGGGACAACAGAGGAACGGTTTGTTGCAACTACTAGGAAAAAAATGTTGGAAAGTATTGTAGATTCACACGTGTTTAAATGTTGAATCAATATTGTGGTATTTGGGATTCCACATACAACATAGATCTAACAATTTAATAATGTTAGACTAACAAAGTAGTTTTAACATAAATCCAGTTCAATGAATGAAATAATGAAAGTTGGGACAAAAAAAACTCTTTCATAAACGTTATGAAACGTTATGAAATTACACGCAAATATTTTATTAATAAATTCTTTCTGATATGAAAGAGTTTTATTTTTATTGTCCCAAATTCCATTATTCCATTCATTATACTCTACTATCTAATAATCTAATACAAACAAATGTTGCATTTTAACACATTTCAATTCTTCTTAACCTCACACATTTATTATAAATACTATTGTCTCATACACACATTATTGTAAATTTACACCTGGCACCAGTACTGGGCCAGCGTACGTTGCCGACGCTTGGCTGCCAGTATTGGACCAGTATCGGGCCATTTGAGTACAGTCGGCAATTTCCATATCGGTAGTTGAGAATTTCTTTTAAAGATCGTGCCAATCTCGAGTGATAAAATTGCAATCGACGACGCACGCTCACTTCTCATTTTCTTTCATTTTTGCCGAGCGCCAGAGATCGCCCAAGATTGCCGTGCAGAGCGGATCGACAAATGGCTTTTTTACGGAAGACGTAACTTGCCGCATAACGCGCCTATAATATAACGCCGACGTTCGGTTTATGCTGCCTTTAGTGCACGACAAAATTCAGCGCGACGGCATCTCAAAGACGCATAAGAAGCGATATCATTGTTCGTAAACAACGAGCTGCTACGTCTGTCCTTTGTTCGACAAATTTCCGCTTGTATCTCGAGATAGGTTATTCCAGAATTTTAACTCGCTCATCAAACACAGAAGTCGCAATATGCGTCTTTGACATTTTTCCTCAAGCATCGTGAAACGCGCACGTGAAAAAGTTACGGAAGACGCGGTACATCAGAATTGATTTATAAATGTGTACACATGGGCGAGCACATATTATATATATGTGTGTGCGTATTTGCGTATGTAGGTGTGGCTTCGCGAATGTATAAAACATTTCAAAAACGTATATATTAAGAATAGCAGTAACACTTAAAACTAAATACTTTCAAAAATTGTTGGAAAGTTATGGTAATTTGGGTATTTTTCCACGACTTTTTAAATAGTGTCATAAGGGTTAAACGGGGGTTAATTTTGAAGGGTTGAACTTTTTTGAAAATCTATTTTCTTCTATGAGTTTATGATACAAATTTGTTTAATCCCTAGATACAACATTAAAAACAAATCCTAATTAACTGTATGCACATGTATCTTTTGTCTCACAGAAATTCCTGTAATCAAGTAGAACCCCAAGTCAGAAAAGTTAGGTTAGGTTGTACTTTAACTTTGACCTCTCATTAGACGATCCTAATATGCATTTAAATGAAAGTCAAAATACCAGCTAAATTTCACTTTAAATAAAGTTCATCCTTGTCATTGATCGGGTCTAATATGATCAATATATAGTCCTAATTCAGATCAAACCTCAAGATCGTTTTACAATTTCATCTTAATTTTATCTTCTTAGTAAGAAGTTTGTTTTAGACATAAATTAGGATTCAATGTTGAACTTCCTAGGCATGTCTAATTCTAAACCCAAGGCAATTCCAAACTATACCTAACATTTTTTACATGGAACTCATGAGGAGACCTGAAATTTGCGCCACTTCACAAGTTCTACCGTAATCACCATCACTTACAATATTCAATATGCTACACGTGCTATTTATATTATGAAGCGCATTGCAAAAACGAGAAAATCATACCAACATTGGCTACAGTTTGTACATCGTTGATGTACGGATCAAAATACAGGCTATGACTCTCATCGTCCGCAGGATATTTCATAGAGATGTGAAAATATATACGTATTCTGGCAACGTACTGCATTCGGCAATTTGATACCTTCTACAATCTTTCTCGTATTCTTATGGCAAACATTCGTTACATGCCGATGGAAAGTAGAAGGGTATCCCGAACAGAGGCGCGAAATGAGATCATGCGAATGCAATTTTTATCCTTGTCGTGGAAGCATTACAGAAATAACCCGAAAAGTCACTATTTAAGCAATAATTTAACACTTTATTTAAAGGACATCAATACACAATTACTATGTCATAAATATTTCAGAGGTTTGTCAAGCGATTAACCTTTGTAAAAATGTTATTTATATTTCATGCCACTGCTACTTACATACATTTACAATTTTATAGGTAGATCGGAACATATTTCACTATTAAACGAATGTCGATAATAGATTTGTTCGGTTGTGAAATTCGAGTTGCTTTGAACTTTTCCGAAGCTTTTACCTCACCATTTCAAAGGTAAGGATTATTCTTTAAAGTGCTTCTGTACGGGTGGAAGCACCTTACAAATCGTACAAACGAATCAGTCAATTAGTTCGACGTTCAGAACTGAAATTTTTACGTAAAAAGTTAGGTATTAAAATCAGCGCACTGAATAAATATTCGAAATAATCGTTCCAATATAAGGGACATTGCGATATTCGACAAATCTTTCGGTTTTCATTTATTGTATTGAATTATTCGCGTCCCTTTGTCGTATGCACAATTTTTAAAATTTATATTTCATGTACTGGAGCATAATACAATGATAACAAGACACAATCGTTGGAGGCGACACTTGAGGAAGACCAAGATGTAACGATACTTCACACTTGCCTAGTAAGCTAAAGTGTGCTTTCCTGTATATCCTGCGGCGTGGAACGTGTATCGGCGTAGCAATAACGTTCTTGGTATTATATTTGTTGCTGGAGTGCAGCAGACATTATTCGGATAAGTGCGACTGCATATAAGTAGGTTTCGTGCTGCTACCCGAAAGTACTTGTGGAAAACGCAGTACATTGCGATAAAAAATCATATCTCATATTTTGCACTCAGACATATTTTTCAATATCCCGTCTTTACGACTTTGTTTTCTTTTACTTTCGGCAAGTCTCTGTGGGTCTGCATTTACCAGGCCGCATTTTTGGTGTTTGTTAAACAGATGTCGATATCTCTCAACAAATAAATATTTTGAAAAAAAGTAGACATTTTGAAAAAATACGTTGTTGACGTTTTGATAAATATACGTACTGATTTGTTAATTGAAAGTTTCGATATAAATGTAAGATACAATTTATTCTTTTTATAAAAATGTATGTTTTATGTCTTTAAACAGTAGTATTATTTAATGACGTGATAATCACACCAACGTGTAATTAACGGATATTTATTGAAAATATTATTTTCTAAGTGGTCGTTAACTTTTATTGCCTGTGGTATAAGCGAAATTCTCGAACGCTTATTAACACATTGCTGTTTCATTATCTGGTTTATCTAATCATTTACCATGAAACTTCCTTAATTAACACTGTTTATGTGCAAAATTGTATGGATAAACTATGTCGAAAAAACTAGATTTTTGTAGTAATATATGTATCAAAATAGGTTTAAATTACAATTTAAGTTACAATTTTTCTGTTGTCTCAGAATGCTTTTAATTTATTTTGTTGTTGTCAATAAATATCTGATTAATTTAACACATTCACCATGAATGTACGTTGAATAGAATTTGCCGAATTAGGAATTCCTTTTAGTACATGAAACATTTTTGAGAACACCCGCCGCGAAACGTGTGTCTAACTGCGAGTACATTACGAGAACAAAGTGAAAAGTTGTCGAGAAGAAAATTCGATTGTTCCTTCCCAGCAGATAGAGGAAATGAGGAAGTCAGAAGGTTTATAAGAAGTTCCGTTACAACGACCGAAAGTTCGCAACTCTGGCAGATCAATAAGGCCTTTGACCAAGATCCTTGACGACTTGCTGCGGAGATTCTAACACTGATCGTGTCAGCCTATCGTGCAAGATTTTTTCCCCTCGCTCTCTGCCCTTCGTATCCATTTCCTTTTCTCGTTTCTCGTTCTTCCTCCAATCCGATAATGCGGATCGAGAAAATAGAAATCGCAATATCTATCGGATCCTCAAAAAAAGTCAAGTGGCTTCGTGATACGAAGTTTCAATGCTCATTAACGAACCAAACACGGCAGCAGAAGCTGGGGCTCATTGTCAGATGCAAAAAAAACAAGACAGAAAAAGAAGATGGCAGTGGCGAGGAGAGGGCTTTACGCTTTTCATAAAAAGCGGAGTAGTGGCCGAAGTAGATGGTTCATCCTTACAAAGAGTTCAACTCGAGACTTCGGAAAGGAAAAGAGAGCTCAAGGAGAAAGAAAAATTGAGGATAGAAGATGCTCGATGAGGAAGAGTCGTATTAGGCTACTGGCTACACAGCCGAGTCGAAATATAGCGAAAAAAGTATCAGTGGTAGAGACAGAAACGAGATTCAAACCAACGACTCTGAAATGCTTTCCAAGCGTTCGTACATTCGCGAAATAAAAAGTCGCTACCGGCGCACACTGGGAATCAATGGACCATTTTTTGACGTTATTTTTTGATGCTCTAGTCCTCATCTCATTCGGTACCTTGTCCCGATTTGCAACAGGAATTTTGGTATTCATAAACCTACGATAAAAGTTTGACTTCCGCGGTTGTACATACTCACGAAGATGCAGTATTGAAATAATAATCACGAATAGAAATGAACGCGAAGTCTGCAATATTTGATGCCAGATTTTCATTTGAATGTTTCGAGCGCGAGTTTAAACTTTAGGTTTTTGTGTCATAAGGTTTAAGTTTGGAGCTCGAAAACATGTCGGTTTTTCGATATATTTCTTTCTTCTCTGTCTTTTTTTTCATCTCGAATTCGGCACAAAGGCACATTCGAGTAATTGTTAAGATGTAATCAAAGAGATCTTTCCTTGCGATCAAAGAACGCCCTCGACTGCTCATTTCCTCAGTCCCAATTACACACAAAGCGAAAGAAAACTTTAGAAAGTACCTTAGGAACATATAATTAATCGACTGTTACGAGTACTCTAATCACCGTAACCCAAAGAACAGTAAGCAGGAACGAGGGTTCTCGTGTTTTATAATTATACTAATTTTATCACAGAAATGAAGCTTGTATCAATTTCCACAAATATAAAATTTGTAATCCTTTAAATAAATATGCCTTGACTTTTTCATCCCTTTACGAATTTATTTCCTAAAATGTAGTTTTTTATTTCCCAAAATAAAAGAATACTATATTTAATTTATTTTTACTATTCCTTAAATTTGTATAATGTTATCTCTCGTAAAGAATCCTGGGTCGATATCTAGGGATGCTGTTAGCTTATTTGGTCGGTAGCCTGTTGGAAATCGCGCTCAAAAGTTGTTACATCACATTCGCGGTGACACAGCAGCACTTTACAAGAGACAGAATCTACCCAGGTTTGGCGAGCCAGAGATCTACGTGCATCATTTGGTAAATGCGGGTGAAAACTATCTAAGTTGACTGTGAACACACATGCACCATCTAGTGGCTTGTCATTTGTACAAGTCCACGATTTCCGTCGTTCAAATCCGGTATTAAACCGTTGGTTTCTCCTGCGAATGACATACTCACCGACACACCCATGCATATGTATTATACGTATAGTCTTGCGCGCGGGGACAACGATTTCCCAGCTTATATTCTCCGGCCGATTTCGAAACTCGCTCAAAATTAGAGCCCGTGTTTAATATAATGGGCCTTTATTCATTATAAATCATGACCGTAACCTAGAACTTTACGACCACACAAAATTTCAGCAGTGTGGCTTTATGTTACGTTGCCGCAAGCTTTTCATTTTCATGGGATACTAACAATTATTATCAGATCAATCGAATAAGGTTTAACGCAAGTAAATTGTTTCAGCAACAGCTTGTAATACAATTGAGGCATTCTCCACAAAATCAACAAAGTAGAAATTATGGGAATACTGGTGGAAATATGGTGCTAGAAAACTTTGAAGGTCACAATTATTATAGCCCCTTAATACCATACGAATTGCATTTGAAACATTTTTATTAAAAACGCGTAGTCTTTGAAATTGTTATTATCGTAGTTTTAAATGCATCGTCCTGTATTTATGCCATGGTGCAATTTCGATGGATAAGTAAAAATGCAAAATTGTGGGTTATGATGTTATTATACTGTAAATAAAATAATCTTAAATCTAGAAGATTATACAAATGTATTTATAGATTAATAAGATAGGAAATAATGAGAAATTATATTTTAATAGAAAGTTGTATAGAACTATAATATCATTTTTCTATTCATGCTATTAATTCTTATTTAAGTTTTTAATGGTAATCTAAAGACATGGATAAGATTTAACAGGAAATTTTAATCACAGAAGGTAAGTAGATGGAGAAACCTAATTGAAAACCTAACTAAAGCTGTTATGACATTTTATGTCATAGCATTTGACTTAGACAAGCATTAATATTGTGCAGGGGCCCTTTGATCTGTAGTGGGTCTTTAGTGCAATCTTTTGTTGTATGAATGGATTTTTTTGGAGGCGAAACAAAAAATTCGAACATTCAGAAATTGGTCTTATATTTTTCTTTCATTACGTCATAAGTAATATACACTTGGAAAAGTTGAGTTCTGTTTGTTTGGTGTTAATAATTTTATTATAATTCTAACTGAAATAAAAAAAGGAAAAATACAACTTGTTTTATGTTATGCATACATACAAAATTGTGTTGCATATTATATAAGAATAAAAAATAAACTGTGCAAGTATAAAATTTATACTTTGACTATAATTTATTATCGTAAACTTAAAAACTTGTAGTATAAATAAATAAATACACAAATTTTGTATTATTATTTATACAGTATACATTAACATTGGAAACGTTTTGAAATTTCAGTAGGTCCATTTTTACAGAAAAAGTCCTAGTTTCATAGAACTGTAATTCGATTATTACAACTACGTGAATTATTGTATTTTCTGTCAATTTCGAAAAAAAATCGATATGACTTATAACGACGTTATTGCAAATTACTTTCAATCCCCTTGACAAAGCAATTCCGAAATTGAAGACTGTAGAATTCAATCTCTAAATTCTTTTCAATTCCCATTAATTCTTAACAACTAATTTGTTCATTATTTCATCCATAATGCAACGCTAAATAATCAATATTTTAGCAGCTGATAAACAACCGTGAAAATTTGTTATTCGTTTGGCTAATTTGATCTAGATTAAAATTAATTTGTACGAAATTCAACAATTATACTTAAACAAATACACTTTTATAAATAATATAATAAATATTAACATTTCGAGATCCACTTTAGATGTTACAGCATCATTACTTAATTATTATTTTCACACTTATTTTACTTGCAATAAAAATGATGAATATTAGTCTATTGATTATACGTATTTTTGGATGATATTTTACAAATTTCTATCACGTTAAAAATATTTGAGATGTAGCATGTTCATTAAAAATACATTTATTTTCATATACTTGGTTTGACACACCTGGAATTACTTTTCGTTACATATTGTTTTTTTTATTAAATCAATAAACTTTCTTATTATAATGTAAAAGGTCATTTGACATTTATATACATTTTTAACGAAGTTTTACAAAATCAATCATACGAATCATGTACAAATCATTTTTATTTATAAATAACAAAAAATATTGTTAGAAAAATAGAATTATCAAATTTGTCTTAATATATAAATATTGGGAATAGACAATACAAGTAGAAAAAAATTATATTAGTTGTTGAAGTAAGTCAAAACAAATTGTAAAGTGAATGTATCAGATATGTTATCATATACGATACATTGGGTTAATAAAGGTTAAGATATTTTGGAGATCCCTTCAAGAGTACTTCAAAACGACTAATAAATCTTCAAACTTCTTTAAGCCATCCAAAAAATCTGTCGAGAAACACTTGCTATTACCCGAAAACATTCATGCATTTGTATATGTATTTTTGCATGCGTTGAATACAAAATTTATTGTTAAGCGTCGCTCGTTAGCCGTTTCAGAGGGAAATACATTTTGTGGCAAATGCGGGCAACAGGCCTTCCGCTAATTCCACGTGTGTGTACTGAAAAAATTCCCTCTCTTCTCCGGATGAAACTTGTTAATTAAAGTAACCAAACGTCTCTCGTTTATTTTTTATTTTGTGGCGAATTCAAATTTCGCACTGAAAAATTTCTCGGAGTAAGCTGCTGTCGAGAAAAATGAACTTTTATGCAAAACCGTACATAAAAATGCTTTTATCTCATAAACGGCTATCGAGTGACATTTTTTATTGCCGGATTTGCATTCAGTACGTCAAATGTATATAAAAAAACTTACTTAAAAACAAAATCGACGAGAAATATGTTCCAATTTATGATTTTTCTAAATAGGCTTGTTTCTAATAGGCTATTCTTTGTATTCATTTGCTATTTAAAATTAAACATTAAAAATGATGTTATAAGTGGTTTGACACAAAATTTTTGGTTTTTTCTGACAATTCTCACAGGCGTCGAAATTTTGTATTTTTGAGGATCTAATCTTTAAGACAAAAGATAAATCATGTTAAATGTATTATCAAAATATTTGTCCTTCTGCATATTGTATAGTTACTTAACAGAACAGTAGCTTAAGCATGGAGTCGGTTAACTCCATTTACGTTGACGAAAGTTGAACCTGGGGATTGGAAGTCTTTGTGTATCTAGGTATACAGCCATTGATCGATGCATACTATGCAACAACTGCCGCATAAGCATGGCTTAAAGCATTCTGCTCCAGTTTTCGTTTCCTTTTAATCTGTTTCCTATAATTTTATAATTTTTATACAAATACTGAACAATAAATAATAGCTCATAACTTGTACAGCGTAAATGTACTTTGGAAACACTTCATTATGTTTGTTAATAAATAATGTCTTCTTTGATGCAAAACATTAAAAATGCATCGCGATATGTTTATAGACATGACCTAGTAAAACGTGAGAG
>JABFOW010000466.1:0-11773 GCA_022817725.1 Archaeoteleia sp. ZL-2020 | reverse complement strand
GTTTTTGGTACATCAATATCGCATCAATGATGCGTTTGATGTATCCACGTACGTGATGAGTCCTCAGCGAGGAACAGGTCGCGTATCGCTCACACATGAGCACGTGTTTGTGTTTGCCGCGTTCCCTTGTGTGGGTGCGTATTCACACAGAACGAGGCGAAGTTAGGTCAGGTGCGTTGCATGATGAGTGGTTGCGAGTAAAGGCAGGAGGCCGTAGTAGCCATCAGAAAAATCTAGCGGAAGATCTAGTCCGAAACGCGGGTGTTGTTATTCCTGAGGACGGGTGCGGTTTACCCGAAATTATAAAATTTCAAAATTATTTAGTACAATTTAACATAGCCATTATAGTGTACGAGTTTAAAACGCTTGGAAAAGGTGACAATCATTTGTACAATGGCTCGCAACTTATCATTGATAGCTGCCGCCAAGTCAAACATACGCTGCATATCATGTACTATGAATACAGCAAGCATTATCAACCAATTTTAAACTTACAAGGAGCGGCAGCTTCCTTATACTTTTGCGAGCAATGCAACAAGTCATATTACCGTATATACGAACACCGTTGTTCGAATGTGTGTCCAAAATGTTTTACCGAACCTCCGTGCGATCGCAGTAACGACTCGGTATCGTGTACGTCTTGCTTGCGCTCGTTTTACGGCAAACAGTGTTTTGAGAATTATTTAAATAATTAGTTTAAATAAAATTATTAAATTATTTAATTAGTTTTGAGAAATATAATAAAAAAGGAAAAAATAATTCAATTTCCCAACTTATACAAATATGCGAAAAAAGCTTTAAACTTAAAAGTCACCGTAACGATAAAGATAAACATGTATGCAATGTAGGCTATTGTAAGATTTGTAGGTGCAACATGTAATATAATCATTTATGCTTCATGCAGCCTCTTAAAATCAAACAACATTAACCACGCGTTCTCTTTGTTACGTACGTTAGATACTTGAATTATAAAATGTATATGTGAATGTGCACTAAATAAAGTAGACAACGATATTCCTCATGCAGAAGATAATGATGATAAAGAGAAAGACGAGAAAAAACCCATAGTTCCAACGATAAGCAATGACAATATTATCTCAGGTGTACCAGAAACTTATCAACAAAAGGCAAGACAACTACTGGAATATTTGAATCGAACAACGGATCCTAATTTGTTTACATGGGACGAAAGAGGCGTCGTATCGATATATGGAACACCAATTGAAAATTCACAATACCGTCGATCTTGTTAACGATGCTATGCGTAAAAGAAAAAATATTACGGCAGTTGGTTGAGAGCAGTTTACAAATAAACTTCGAGGCAGTGCCGTTCCTCAGTCTTTTGTAGGAAATTATTGTCTAACGAGCAACAAATTAAAACAGATATACGCGCCATATCGCGAACTTCGACTATGACCGGTTAGACGAACATCCGCTCGACGCTTAATGGCTAAACGTATATTAACACATAGTACGTCTTCTGTTAAAAAAATAAAATGTTAACCTCATCAGTGAGGTTAACGACTGGCTGAAAAGTCAAGATGCATGCAGAAAGCATCACCCTCTTCGACGTAAATTTCCGCAACGTATATCCAACATTGACGATCTTTGGGAAGCCGATCTCGTCGATCTTCGATATTGTAGGCTACGGTTCATATGTAAACGGCATACGTGTTCAATCATGCTGCGCGAAATATACCTAACGAAAAAAATATGTACTCTTACTGAAATAAAATAATGTATGCATACAATAAGCTTATTTAATCAAAAAAATATTATAATCAAATCTTCGAAAATGTTTTATATACGTAGTTCTAAGTCGAAATATGTATTCATTACATCTTTTTTAATAAATTGTTATTCCTTGCTTTTCAATTATAGCCCTATCCCTCAGTCTATAACTATCATTTTTAACATAATACAAAAGTTGTCGGCATCGACAGAAGCAATTATTACATTCATTTTTTATGACATTTAATGAGCTCCTGATTTTACGCGGCACACGTCACCTGATATAATATAAGTTTCAATATCTCCCCTCGCAAATTCGTTTATAAATTCGGTCGTTTATGAAATTTTGCGGTAGACTTTACAAAGGCATTCGGAGCGGCTGCGGATCGTCACGCTCGACGATGATCGGACCTTATCTTATCGCAACATTCCAATGGTATTTCACTCTTCCATCTGCGCTCCTACTATCAAATGAATTTAAATTTGTTCCACTTTTATATATATCATTTAATTAACGAATTTAAACTTGACCATATTATGTTAACTTCTTTTTATTTGTATTTTCACTTACCTAGCGCATTTATCTTTTTCTAAATATTTTTATTAATTATTTGCGCATACGGATTTTTTCAAAACAAATTATATTGCCGATTATCAGATAAAAGGTAAGGGAAAATAAAAATAAAAAGAAGTGCCTAATGTTTATTTTTTACATTTTTTATACATACAAATAACTAATCTATTACGTGTATATATTACATTTTCTTTAAGTACATCATATGTTGGTTAACAACTTTATTCACTTGAAGAATTACAAAAAATGATTTTTATTATTTTTCGAGTTTGTATGTTCTATGTAATGTCCGTGAAATATACGTGTATGTATGTATGTATGTATGTATGTTCTAAGTAAATAGAAAACGCCATTGTGCGAAAGAAATCAAAAAATATAATTATATTCCATATGATTCAAGGTAATAGACGTTGCCTTATTATTAATTTTGCAGTGAATGCATCTCTTGGCACAAATTTCAACATTATACGTATGTGTTGTATTTCTTAATTGTCCAAGTGATTTTATTTCAATTTTAGTCGAAGATAATGGATGATGAAAAACATTTCCAACAATTTTGAACTTCTTACAGTTGATAAAAATATCATTCATAGTGATATTTTTTTTTTAAAGAAAATATTTTATTGATTTGGATAGTATCTCCCAATGACGTCTGGACTACGTTGTTCGGATGACGTGCTGTTACATACATATCGTTGACTACAATATATGAAAATATGCATTCTTTCTTATCTTCATAGGATATAGGCCCAAGTTCGTTTCTCGGATTGAGTACCATCCTGTGTAAAAAAGGAGATCTAACATCTGTAAGACTTTCAGGACAATTTTGTAGTTCATGCAAATTAATAGCTAATTGCGAAAGTGGGGTTTTCGGTCCTCGTATTAGCCGTTTAATGTACCTTCGCAGTTTAATGTTTTGCAGTTTGCAGTTTTCAAATGGAAATGCTGAATATTGAGTCAGTGGCCCATTCATGTATGTAACGTCATCTTCAAGGTGTATGAGATCATGCGCGTTCATTATTTGAGAACCCTCGCCGTAAAATTTGGGCATTCATATAAAAAATTTTATCAGGAGATCTATTGCATATTGTGTATGAGTCGTGGCCAAATCTGTACTGCATAAAATTCGGCATGCTGTAAATAACAGCATGTAATGTTTATTGGATTCTCTTGACATAACATGTTTTAGAACTATGCCACTAATATACAGAAGGAAAAGCCTATGCTGTGTTGCTTTCCAATTTTTAAAGTTCTTCAGATCTAGAGATTATCTTTGAAATTCTTCCGGAATGTCCTTTTTTAATGATACTGACATACGCCATAATAATGCGGAATTTTTAGAGCCAATATTACATATCAGAGGACCACGCAACAACTTACCTGTCAATAGTTTTGAACCACCTACACACAAGAAGTGCATGTAGTCTAAGAGAACAGATATAACAGGATCTAATCCAATTATATCAAGCAATGGCAATTACTCGATTGCTGAATGATGTTCTGGCTGCCGTTTCGTTTCAAATGATTCTTTAGTCCGTTGGCAACAACCACATTCATCAAAAATGCCTTTCTGGTTGCGATGGAACTCTTACTTCGACTAGTCTTTCATTTATAGTTACACATGCTGAAATGAAAAATATAGTGTCATAAGATAGGATTTATTAAGGGGTCATAAAGGGGTATGCTTAATTTTGTGTTTAATAGCGGTATTGTCGAGGCAAAGTGCCTAAATTGTTATTAGAAGAAAATTAAGTTTTGGTAGAATTAAAATTGTTGCTTCTACCTCATTTCTCCTCACTTTCTTTACACCTTTCCGATCAACGAAATACAGTCCACTATTCAACACGTCTATTACGTGCTATCATCGAGATAGAGATACATTAAGGGAGCTAGTTTTGAGGCACATATTTACAGCCGTGCATAAGACTTTTTTTGAGGCACCTATTCATAGCCGTGCATTAGACGTTATATAGTTTTTTCCTATTACAGTGCCATTTTTGGGCTGTTAATTAATATAGGAAAAATAAATTACATACCAATTAGAAACCGGAAGACTATCGACACATGTGAGTTATTAACAAATTATCACAATTTAAATTTACTAAGATAAATGGTTTTAAAACATTATATTTACCTTTATCGATGACTGACAAATGTTACATTATGATGTCTTCAATACTTTATTATACACCACGTGACTTAACAGCCGGAGTGCGCAAAAGCACAAACCGGGGCCCATACCTAAGACTACTGTCTCACACTGGACACACGCGCTATCCTTTGCCGGATGTACTGGCTTTAACTCTCATTAAGCGCTGTCATAGACCACCACCCCCTCGAAGTAATGTAGGACTGCCGGCAGCAAGCCAAAAGAGGCAGGCCGCCGGTGGCTGGACCTACCTCGAGGAACCCATTGTTAGAGTTGCTCCCAACTCAACATTTGAGTTGGGAGCCATATTTCATATTACGCCTCTACAAAATCACACGACCTCACTACCCGCGGCTTCCCTGATTCGGAGTCTGCTATCTCGTCGCGTATTCAACACTGCCGCATCAGCCAATCTAGATTAGGACTGGTGAAGTATCTAGGTTAGGACTAGGGTAGGACCGTTGCTTCAGCAGCAGCGGTCCGCTCGAGATTGACCGGGCTAGTGCTGGCATGGATGGAGCGTGACCCAGACCATAAATGCGTATTTAGACTAATGCTCATAGAAAATATCGGTCTCCTTGTGGATGCATATCATCTCTGTTCGTTTGTTTTCTGCTCATCTTCTTTAAATTTAATATAATTTATTGTCGTATAATTGATCGCCGCCAAAAATCAAAACAGTTTTTCATGGTATTTAAAAAGTATGATCGTACGAAATAACTGGACGGGTGATAAACTACGCGGCGCGACGCTAGTAGACGTGAGGGGGAACACTATTTTACGCCATAGTCCGCTGCCATATCGCGTGAAAAAATTTGAAATTGTAGAAATGCAAAGTTATTCATGTGTGTATATATATCAAAGAGCAATAATAAATATTAGATACATTTAGATAAAATTAGGTAAACCGAAAACCGACAAGAATTTTTAAACGTTTTCGTTATGTTTTCGGTTTATTAACATAATTAAACAGAATATCGGTTTGGTTATGTGCTTCAGAAATTATTAAAGTTTGTATAATGATTTATTAACACTCTACATAATCGTCCTTTGAATTTATTTCTTAGTTACATGTTTTTAAATACCTTTAGCCTTTGTTGCGTTACATTTACCCTCTACCTTTAAAACTTACATTTTTGCGCGCAAACCTACTAATTCTGTCATAACCATACCATTGTTTTCATCTTTCATTAAACTTAAAACTTTTTTATTTACTCGTGGGATATTGTAAACATTATTTTCCGGATAAAAAAAGAATAATTTCATACAAATCATCGGTTTCGACTCGATATACAAATGAATTCATATATTTCATATACATGAATTATATAATATTACAAATGAATTCATATATTCATATTGAAATTGATAAATTAACGATTTAGAAATATCCAAGATACACCTTCCAATGTAGATTGGTTTATTAAAAACAATTTATAAATTTCAGATTAATTCATTAACAATTATTCGTTAACAATAAGCGCTTCAGCTCCATATTTGCCCTCCCACTTACTTATTAATTTAACGTCACATCGGTTACGAATATTTTAGTCATATTAGTCATAAGTTCACGTTTTTATGCAAGGGTCATACTCAAGTTGTTTATTGGATGGGTAAAGAAGAGGTGTATCGATTGCGGGTAAAGTAGGGATCTAAGCTGGAGGTAAATCGTTAGGTAGATATGGTTCGAGGTTATTACAGGTTGTCCTCGATAACTTATATGGATTAAAGAAGTAGTTAAATGGTATCATCGTGGCAGCAATGTAAGATTCGTTACAATAAAGATAGAAAAAGTGTCTTCGCTTGGCGAACAATTTCGTGTAATACTATCTATGGTGATGGTTATGTAGTAAAATAGCGCAATGGCTATAGCGATATTAATAGTAGTAATCATAGTAGTTAAATACAATAATCATAATAATGTTTGGTAACTATTGTTACCAAAAGATTGGTAATAGCCACCATAATCCTGCTTATAACAGAAATAATCCATACTAATAGTCGATAGCAATTATAATGGTTGTAACAGAACGGCTGTGGACATAACACCGTGGAATTATGAGAGCATATATTATTATTATTTATAAATAGGGTAATCGTCTGCAATCGTAGCCGGCAATATAAAGTTTTCCAAAACGTTCGGTTTCACTTTTCTGAGCGAGGTCCCGTGTCTGAGCGGGTTGGCGCGATGGGAGATGCAGTACTTCGTCCCCGTCGGTTGGACCTTCTTTCTGAGAAATTGATGTTGTATCTTGTGTATCCATGAGTTCAGTTGTCTCGCTATTGCTCAAAATTACTATATTGTCCATGTCTTCTAACTGTCTAGTCGCTTCACGTGGTAACACGTTTCGTAATTCAACGTCTGGGAGGTGATCGGTCTCCATTCGGTCGGTCACAGATGGTTCGTGGTGTACGTCGACTGTAATTTGTATGTCTTTGGGTCGTCAGAATCGCGAATGTCAACCTGTCCCGACTCGGTAGAAGTAAATTCGGGCGCATCAATTTCTCAAGGGCTTACCGGATTTTCGAGACACGCTTCCTCTAAGGTACGAGTGAACGCGTCGGAATTACCTTTGCTGATGGAGGGTAGTGTTATAATTGCTTCATTGGCACTTTCCTCTCTCGGAGGGTTTTCGGCGGAGAAGACGTCTCTTTGCGTCTCTTACGTTGTCGTTGCCGAGGGGCAGGGAAAATGGACTCACAAGAATCTGAGGCGGCCGACGCTTCGTACTGGACGTCTTCGGACTCCTCAAGGACCACTATTTTGTCTGGTGTTCCGAGTCAGTAGACTCGTTAGATTGTTTGGTAGGGCGCTGCCCTACCGTTTTTGAAACCTACAGGAAAAGACCCCTTAAATGGTGCACACTGGGTTTTTGCTAAGTCGTCGACGACATTGGTTTTGGTGGCGTCGCTCGTGTTAGGTGCGAGTGCCAGTGCTGCCCATGAGCCGTTGAAAAGTTGCGGGTGCATTCCGCAAGCCAAATGGCATAAGCTTAAAGTGGTAGTGACTGAAGGGAATCGAAAAAGCAGTTTTGGGCGCATCTAGGGGATTCATGGTGATTTGATGAAATCTGCTCACTAGGTCGAATACCGAAAAATATTTTGCACCACCCAACTGGTCCATAGCGTCCGTGATATTCGGGAGAGGGTGAGCATTGCCCACCGTTTTTTCATTCAACTGACGGAAATCGATCACAACTCTATGTCGCTTATTTCCGTGCGAATCGTCCTTTTTTGGTATGATCCAAACCGGAGAATTATAAGGCGATTCGGAGTTCTCGATTATAGCCTTTTCCAAGAGCTCGCAGAACTGTTTATCTATTTCGGCTTAATGCACAGGAAGAAATCGGTACTGTTTTACGTTAATCGTTATCTCGTCTGTGGTGTTAATGCTATGACTCAAAACACGTGTGTGACCTTGATTCGATGTGAAAAGGTTCGTGTAAAGGCACTATCAAATCACGGATATGCATTGATTCCTCGTCATTAAGATGCTCCATGCGAAGCAACGAAATCAACGCACCTACCCTTATTTCGTCAAAAGAATTTGACTCAACTGTGTTATCGGAATCGAAACGAATGAAAAATGTTCTCTTTACCGGCGTAACTCCTTCAAATGAGCGAACTTTTAATGGTGCTACTAGAGCACGTTTCCAGAAACTTGTAGAATTGATTAAAAATATTTGGCATTGGTTCTGTTTGATTTTGGCCACGAAATTAGCTTATTGATGTATGCTGTAGTTAATTTTGTTTCTTCGATTTTTAAGCATACCTGGACTCTAGTTCTGGGGGCAAGCAAAACCTCAGTTGTCGAGATAAAAGGCAGTACGAAAGTGTCAAATTTCAAAGTTAAGGCCTCGTATGAAATTTTTGCTCGTGTTTGCCCGAGAAATTCGGATCCTAAGATACCGTCGTCGGCGGAAATAACCCGAACTAAGAAATTTAGTCCGCACCCAACGTCCTTTATCATTCCGTCGGACAACTGTCCGAATGAAGAGCACTGTCCTCTTGTATTAAACTAATATTTATTTAAATAATATACACAATTTGAGTTTTTTTGCTTCAAAAATTTGAACGTGGTTGTCGATTAAAACGTTTTATTATTTGTAAATTAAACGATTCTTACCATGCAATACTGTTACTTATTGATGATCAGCTAACAAACTGTTTGCGTTAATTTATAATAATTTATAAATCTGTTGTCTTCCTTGCTCCTGATTTCCATAAGTCATATATGAAAACATATATGAAAAAGATATTGCACAATCGAAAACACTAAATTATTATAATAATTACTTCGATTTAAGAACAAAGTATGCGTGAAAATATTTACAAATATTAACAAACAAAAAAAAAATATTTAAACATCAAACAATTCTATTATTATATTTACAAAACTTTTGGAAATGTACCTAGATTATATGCGTTACCAAAAATACACAAACAAAATATACCATATAGACCAATAGTATCATCTATAGAATCACCTTTTTATAATATGGAGAAAATGTTAGGCAAAATTATCGGAAAAATATACCACAAACCAAATTCAATTTGAAAAATTCGTTAATCTTTAAAAACTTACAAAATTTTATAATTCAAAAAGATTATGTTATGATATCTTTTGATGTTGTATCATTGTTCACTAAGATGATGTCATTATTCCTAGAGATGCAATGTGAGTGCGATTGAAAGTAGATATCATTTAAATCATAAATATTTTGATGAAAACATATTTTTGCCTTTAGCAGAATTATTGAAGGCTATAGATATTATTTTTGATAACACTTACTTTTCTTTCGACAACAAATATTATTTTCAAAAAAAGGTTGCCCTATGGGTAGTCCTATTTCACCAATATATGCAGATTTAGTTATGCGTGATTTAGAACATTTTGTATTTAAAAAAATAGACTTTATACATATCCCATAGTGTAACCGTATGCGCACTTGCCTTTTTTAATTTAGAGACTTATGTAATTAATGTATTTTCATTTATTAAGTTGTATAAATCTCTTCTCACTTTTATATACAATGGTCTTACAAATGCGATCGGTTAGGGTTCTTCCAAAATAAAAATAATGTAATGCTAAATATGAAAATATCTAAAATGATTCAAATTGTTATTACAAATGACAAAACTAGTGTAAGCATCGGTCAAATACGTATAAAAGTAATTTGAAACAAGCTAAACTCTTGCATAATTGTGTCAAAGTTGTAAATTTGTTAATGTCACACACTGAGAAGTATATAAATTTATAGAAAATTTCTAAAAATACATAAAGTTTTTATACATTATGACGAAATAATATACAGTCGCGCGTTTCTTTACAATAAAATAATGCATCTCTTTCTATCTCACACAAAGTAGTGATGTTGCGTATCAGAAACGTGTGGTCTACAACGCGTTGCCTCTATAAAATCTTAAACAGATTTTTTATTAAAAAAGAATATATGAAAAGGCCTGTATAAACCGGTATATATCATATAATGTGGAGGGACCTTTTTAAAACTGATTTAATGTGATTTGTCACTCGCCTACGAAGTTCAAATCTTCAGATTGCCGCCCAAACCAGTCTTTCTATATTTACGTGAATTTAGATTAGTATTTTTTCATGAAAATGTACAATTCCATTTTTTGTGGTCTTTTAAAGATTTTACAAAAAAACATTAAAATTGATATCATAAACTTGTACAAGTATCGGTCAAATGTGCAACAACTCCGACAGAACCGTGACGTTGCAGCAACGTTACATCAACGTCTCAAATTTTGAATTTCAACGTCCCTGCAACGTTCCTGCAACGATGCCGTAAAGTATCAGCAACGAATCCGCAACGTTCCTGCAACGTTGCGACGACGTTGCACTGCAAAATTTGGGACGATGCTGCAACGTTGCTGCAACGTGACGGGGAATTATATAAAGCTTAGTATATATTTAGAATTAAAATTATTAGAACAAACTATTAGTGATCAATAAAAAATGTTGGCGTCAATAAAAAATAATTAAATGGCGTTATATACATAAAAATTGATTAAAATACGCAAAAATCATATAAACGTACTATTAAAACTGTATATGGCTGAAATTTGTAACGTTACAAAACTGAATGGAACGCAGCCACGCGCGGTTGCGTGGCGCTGAATGTGGTGCCCTCTACATCGACTATCGATGAATGTCACTAATGATACTAACGCTGCGTCATGTTTAATGTCTTTGTCACGCACCAAAGTTCACAATCGGATTTCCTTTTCTACTGTGTCTGCCGTTCAGGACGCAACCAACTAAGAAAGTTGAGTTATTTACAGATCTTTCCATTAAACTTCTTTGGTTATTTCAGACAGATGACACATTTTCTAAGATTAGAAAACATTTGGAATCAAATCGATAAACAATAAATATTTTTTGAATGAAAATCGTAGATAAATGTGATTTTTGAAAAATATTATTTATTATTGACAAAATGATGTTTGCCAAGAACATAATATATTTTTGTTGAGAAAATCGCGATGGGGGGATCAACCCGTAAAAAAATCTTTTCTAACGACGTGTTCACTGCCAGTAGACATTATGCTGTCTTAGAATTGCAATTTTTTTAACTACTTTCTCGAATCTCTCTCATTTTAAAAAATTCATGTTCATTGCAAATTTACAGGAAGTGGATGGATTTAATTTATAAAATGTAAATATGCCACTTTATTATATATGTATGAATAGGTTTCCGAACTATGGAGTAGCAGAACTAGGGAGTAGTACATTAATATTATTTTGCCTGTTTTGACCGAATATATACTTTTTTGAAAATAAAGTCGGATAATTAGATTCGTGTAACGTACGTATATACATATATACACTCATGGTAATTGTATTATATTTTAGGTATAATTCAATTTTTTCCGAGATATTGAAAGTGTTATTTACCTTTTAGATGTAAACATATTTGTCCCCTAATTTCAACCGGGAATTTAATTTGTATTGGAGATGTTTTACAAAACCATTTTAAAATATATATTCATCCATTTACAGTTTGATTTGATTGTAAAATAAAAAATATTGTTTTAAAAACATACTGACAGTGTACCTAATTATTGATTCTTCATAATTGCGTTATTTTATGATATTTTTTACTCAATCAAATTTGTTTTATACTTTACACGAATATATTCGATTAAACGATAAAATTCATGAAAATTGAAGAATATACATATTTTTTAGAAGGGGCACACAAATGTTGTATGACACCGGGCGCGGACGTGCCTAAATACGGCTCTGGATAGGCACTACCATATTACATCTTTTGATGATACGACTTGAGTTTTCG
>JABFOW010000465.1:0-11775 GCA_022817725.1 Archaeoteleia sp. ZL-2020 | reverse complement strand
AAAGATACATCAAGGTGCCTTGCAAAAACTTTTTTGCAAGTTTCACAAACTAAATTAATGCATTCAATTCATTTTCGTGTATACTTTTACTGTATCAAATTAGGTTCCATTCTGTTATTTTAAAAATGTGTAGGGACTTCGGTATGTTTGTTATTATTTGTTACTGGCAAAAAGCTTGACGAATCAGCTTACTATTATTAATATAATTGCAACCTTATATTTACCATGAAATTATTAACATTTGTGATTGACTTACTAAATTACTTAGCTAATTTACAAATTAATAAGAATAATTATGAAATACTATGATGGACCTCCAGCAGCAGAAAAGAGAGAAGGACAAAGCAAAAATAGTTAAGGACGAAACAAGACAAAACTTTTCATCATTCAATTATCTAAAATAATGAAGGTGTCGAAAAAATAAAAATACTTGTTTTTCAAATAATAGAATTATTTATAAGAAATGGAATTTAGAAATACAAAATTCAGTCAGTTGCTTAGAAATAAATATCCTTTTAAAAATATATATAATATATAACTTAAAATTTAAAAACTTTGTGCATATTATATATATATAGTATTAATGATTCCCCAGCAACCTGTCTTTTCCACTTACCAATATTAAAACTTCTGCTTGTTTTACAGAGAAAAATCGATTGAGAATATGTGTATAGCAGTGTACTGAAAAAGAATTCCAAGAACATTTGACGAAAATGTCTCGCCTTTTGTCAGATTCTGAAAGTGACAATGAGAATTACCAACCAAGCACAACTGCTATAAAAACAGAATGGATACAACAATCATCTACACCACAGGACATGCTGACTCCATTTTACACACAAGAAAATTTTCTAAAAACTTTTCAACCACCAGTGAATTCACAGTTTATTTCAATGATGCCCCCCGTTTCGTCATCCATGCCCTTTCAAAGCTCAGGATTCAGTGGTGAAAATATAAATGATTCAAATAAGTGTATGTTCTTAGTAATGCCCATCAACGCCAAAGATGTAATGAGCAACAATATGTATAACTTTCCAACAATTGTAAATCCCATGGAGTTCTTCAACAAACCCATGATATCTACAGTGACGCATAGTAACAGAAGTAGCGTGATGACTCGTTCGAATGTTTTATCGGCCAGTGAAACATCAACAATAGTAGAGCGATCGCTAACACAAGCATTTGCTAATACTTCGTCACTTCAAAAGAAGGAGGTCTTCAAAGGTAAACGTACAAGGAAACGAGCTAGAGAAGAGAGTCAAGCACAACAATACGAACCAAAGAGTTTTGTTATACTGGACAAAATACCTACTATACAACTCCCAAAAATCGACAAAGTATTTAGCATTTCAGAAAACCATGTATATCTGAACACAGATTTAAATCCTGAGATTCCCCAAGCACAAAATCTCTCGGCATCTGGCTCGGAAACGAGGAGTAAAAGCTGGAAAAGTAAATGTCTCTTGTGTTCAAATGTTTTCAAGAATCATGAGAGTTTGCAAAAGCACATCTCTGCAATACACCCGAACACGCAGGTCTTCTTGTGTGAACTTTGTGGCAAAACATTCGTATTGCGGAAGTCACTAGATATGCATCTTAGCAGATATCATGCGATTGCCAAAATCAATAAAGTTGAAACTCCTCAAAAAACTAGCTCCAATTTGCCGCCGAGTGTACCCACGTTAGTGGCGAGTCCTTCATCAAGCAGTAGCTCATCTGCGGTTTTGGCAAAACAAGTGAAGAATCCTGTCACTAGACGAGTCGGACGTCCTTTAAAAATGACAGAATCTAGGAAACCTGGAAGACCTAAAAAAATTCTCGTCCAAATATCGTCGGAGGAAGAACCTTTAATGACAAGAAAGCAGAAACAAGATTTGAAGAGAGATCAAGATTTGAATTCCGTGCGGAAAAGTAAACGCTTTAAAAAGCTGTCAATGGTACCCACGACTCCCATAACGGAAAATCCGAAGTCGAAGACACAGCGCAGCAATCAGGAACAACAGAACCCGGGTAATAAGGATAAAGATACTGCTGAAAGTAATTCAGAAGTTTCTAAGAAAATTGATAAGAAGTTATTTAGTGAGAAGCAACTGGTTGTATCGATAGTAAAAGTGAATACATTCAGTGTAGAAGATGAAGAAAAGAAGCCCAAAGGTGGAAGTTTGAATGTAGAAAAGTCAGATGAAAATATGAAAAAAGGAAAAAATGCTGATAAAAATGTACAGGTCGCCGTCAGTGATAAGAAAGATGAAAATGTACAAAAGACCATCGATAATAAGCAAGGAAAAAATGTACAAAAGACCATCGATAATAAGCAAGGAAAAAATACCCAGAAAATCACTATTGATAAACAAAATGAAAATATAAACAAGACTATTGATTTTAAACAAGATGAAATCGTTCTTCAAAAGATGCTAGATAAAGGCGAAGAAAAAATAATCAGAGGCAAAAATAAAATTGACGAAACATTTGCTGAAAAGAATAAGGTTTTTGAGGTCTTGGATTATGAGACACTAAATGTTTCCGAGGACACGAATACCCCGAATGTAGAGAAGAATATATCGACAAAAACTTTAGCGAAGAACGAAACGATAAATAAACCGATGAAACGATTGAAACGAAGGCGTAAGGTGTTCAAAGAAAAATATACTTTGTCTGACAAAGTAAGAAGTGGCATGTTGGATGCTTTAATTGAAAAACGGCGGCATTTAATTGACACGTTACCACCGCCTAAGGTAAATAAATGTCGACCTTCCGTTCCACGGAAGGTCAGTATTTTGCGGTCTTCGAAACAGGAAATCGTCACTCCAACTAAACCCGCCCCAACTGCGGTAAATCAGAATCCTGTGACTATAGGTATTGTATTAAAGATCCTCGATACTCCCAAAAATCAGCAGCGAGAGGTGCAAGCTAATGAACCTCCAACTGAGGCAGGACGGGAGAAAACACTTATAAAGGTGTTCAACGATGAAAGAACATCAACGAGTGTCTCCTCGACTCAACAAGAAGGTACCTACTCCGGATGCAACCAAGAAGTTATCAGTCACACTACGGATATACCATCAACAACAACAAATCCAGAAACAAATGTACCTTCGGTGGACTACGAAATCTCCAATTTGTGCTCACATTGCAAATGCGTAAAACGAATTGTTCAATCCATGGTTGACTTGGCGAAAACTAAAGGCATTCAACATCCGAAAGCTAAGTGCCCCTTGTGTTATAAGTTCTTTATTTCACTGAATTACGTAAAGAAGCACCTGGAGGTCAATCATTTAGAATGTGAGGCAAATACCAAATGCGACATAGACGTAAAAGATCTCAGTCTATTTCCACAAAATGTAACGGACTTTAAACTGGTAACGTGCAATTACTGTGATAAAATATTTACGTCTGAAGAGTTCTTAGGTAAGCACTTGCAACTCTCTCACAAATCGATCAAGAACACAGCGCCAACGGTAAAAACAATGAACTTGCCTGTCGAGACGGATGGAGAATTTTTGAAAAAGCAAATTGTCACGACCAATAAACTTTGCTGCGTAAAATGCAACAAGACATACGCTAGCGAAAAGGAGTATCTCGATCATATTAAAGAATTTCATAATATCGACGATGTACAGAGTGAAGAAACGCCCCAAAAACGTTCAGAAAATCTTGAGAAAAACTTGTTCGAAGATTTTCAAGGTGCTAATGACGTCATACCGGTTTCATCCACAAGTACTGCGGTATCGTCACAGTCCAAGAGAAAGAACAGTGACGAATTAAGTTCAAAGAAGACATCTATGCCTGACCCTTGCTTCAAATGTAAGAGGCAATTTCAAAACAAGGAAGATCTGGTGATGCATCACTTTAACAACCACCGCACAGTGTTTCCCTTCCTTTGCTCCGTTTGTTTAATTGGATTTAAGAAGAGAGAAGCGGCAATGACGCATATCGTCGTCCACGATAAAGTCAACACGAAGGTCATCTCATTCACGAAATTCGAGAAAGTGAGCGAGACAAACGAAAACAATTATACCCAGCACGAATATCTAAAACCCATTAAGAAATGGGAGATTTCAAGTAAAGATCAGGCACAGTTAAAACATACAAATACAAAGGCAGGAAAGGCTAAATTAAACGAGAAGAAAGCGAATGAAGAAAAGCCTATTTTGAAGAAAAGTCGCACGATCGTGCTTGAGGAAATACTCGATGTAAGTGATCAAATCGTATGCACGGAAGACTCGATTTTAATTAACGAAAAGGTGAAAATACAATTAATTAGTGAATCTATCAATGAAAGAAAGCAGAAGGAACTAGTGGTTCCGTACAAAGGTACGGTTAATACCGAAAATTGCGCTAAAAGCAATGAAAGTATAAAGAAGACTGCATCAAACATTTCGGTTGAAACGCTTGTTGCTGAAAAAAGTGATGAAAGCGCGAAAAAGGAAACAAATATATCACGCGCAGACACGGATGTTATGGAACATAATGAAAAAACCGTCAAAAACATCTTGACGTGTGAAATTTTGGATAAAAATATGGAGAAGGAAACGCTTAGTTCGTCTCAAGACACAGTCATTGTGGCAGATAATTACGAAAACGCCGAAGATTCGCCCAAGTTTGAATCGCTGGATGATAGTATGGAGGAGGAAACACATATTTCATTTCAAGACGAAGAGGGTATTACGGACAATAGTGATCTCCAGAACTTCGAGGAAGTTACGGATGATAAATCAGTGCTCTCTGTTGAAGTCAATACCGAACAGCAATCCACCTCTGACTATTCGGAATTTGATAATTTGGAAGATTCAAATCACAATTCAGACGCATCAGAAGTATCAGCTAAAAGTAGTACCACCGATCAGCGAAAACGCAAAGCCGAGTCGCCGATTAATTTTCCAAAGTCAACGAAGTTAATAAAAATTGGGAAAAACTTGGTGGAAACAAAAGTGAAAATAGTCAGCGATTATCGTATGAACCCGAATACGATTGAAAGCTACGTTTGCAAGATTTGCGATAAGAAGTTCGAATTGCAGAGGTCTTACAGCGAACACATGTTCTTCCTGCACGATGAATTGGTACAGGACGCGGTGGTTAAAGATCTGCTCACGCCTACCTCGGATAAGGAAAAGAAAATGGAAAATATCGAATCTGTGAAACAAGGCAGCCATCAGAAGCCAGGTCAAATGGCACTGATGATAAGCTTGCCTCAAGAGGTGGCTTTGGAAAAGTTGACTTTTTGCGAAGAATGTTTTGAGGATTTCAAAACAAGAGACTTGTTTGTGATGCACCAGTTCGTGATACATAACGACCAATCTCTAATACACGTCTGCGAGAACTGCGACGCCATTTTGACATCCGTTCCGAGTGTCCGCCAACACATTTGCGATGGAGTTAGTTCTTTCTTCTGCGAATATTGCAAGCTGTATTTCATAAATGGATCGAAGCTCATGGATCACAATATGACGTATCATTTCGAAGAAGATGTTCCGCATTGTTGTCAACATTGTAAGAAAAAGTTCTTAACAAACCGGATGCTGATGAAACACAATCGAATAATTCACTCGAAAGATGGTCCGGCGCAATTCAATTTGTCAAGGATTGATGGTGAACGGGTAATTTCAAAGACTGATAAGGCAGGTTACGTGTCTTTACATATTATACCGTTTCAAACACCTGCCGCTGATAAGCGAGCTTCTCAACAGGTGAAGCTGCGTACCTTTTTTAATAACCAAGCTTATGAGGACGCATTGAAAGACATTGCTGCAAGTTCCCAAGATAGTAAGTATAGACACATCGTATTTATGATAAAAAGAATTGTATTCGGCTGTAAAATTTGATTTATATGTAGCAGATTTGTAATATAAAAGTATTAGGCATATAAATTTCGTATGCTTTGTTAAGTCAGAGCAATTATTAACTTGATGAAAATGGTGAAATGTGGGCATCCTTAAGGAAAATTAACACAACAAAGTATTCGAAATATTTTTAATATAAATATATAAAACAATATTGCAATTTTCACAGGTTTTAACTTTATTTTCACTTTATTTAAAATATATTATTATTCTCAGAAAATTCTTATTTTATATATTAGTAAAATGGTAGCTGCCAACCTAAATTTTGTATCTGCTGTTCCAATTTTTCTATTTGTCTTTTGAATCATCATATAACTAATGAGCTCAATGCTATTTAAAACATACTGTAGTTAAATTGGAAGGGCAATTAAATATTAATCTACAATTTTTTAATTAATGTAATTATCTTCTTCCCCTATTTATTTTTTAAAGAACGTAACATTAATTTCGCATATCATAAAAAGTTTGACACTTCTTCGTACTCAGAAGTTTAACGAGTAATAAGTTTCGCATGTGGCTTGTTTCTAAATATAGTTAAAACAAAATTTTCTTCTAGAATGTGAGGATACGAAGGATACGAAAGATTCAGCGATTGAAGCCAGTCTCTGCAAACTGTGCAAACAAACTACTTCTTCGAGGACAAATCTGGTGGCGCACTACATGCAAAGTCACCCGAACGTCGGTGGCTTCTGCTGCCTTTGTGCGGAATTATACCACAAAGTCAACGAGACGTCTCACATGATGGATTACCACATCTCCCCATTCTACGGCAGATCCAAGAAGAAGATAGAAACCAATAGTTCCGACAGAGTCGACGAGTTTATGACACACTTTGAACCAAGGAGATTGATATCCATTTTCATGTACTATGTCATCGAAAATCGTTGCATAAAACCGTCGAACATGGCATGTTTCATGTGCGGAGATAAGTTCTCAGACGTCAAGTTATACCAGATGCACTACCTGAACAATCACGACAAAATGTGCGTTCTGTGCAATGTTGAATTTGTGTCCAGCGTACTCGCGGCCAATCACAAAGCTCGCGCTCACAATTCCGTTGAGACGTATTTGTGGTTCATCCAGAGGGCGTTGATATTCATAAGGAACATGTCGAACATAGATCCAGGTTTGTCTGTTGAGAAAACTTTAGCCAAGGTTTTAGCCAAGTCGCTCGAGTTCGGCTCGGCGAATTTAAGTTTCGACAAGCAGCAAAAAAATTTTACGGAAATGTTTTCTGTACACAAGTTATGCAATTTATTGGACAAAGTTATTGAAGATTTTGGCATAGAGAATGACGTAGAGAAATCAGTAATAATCGTCACGGACGAGGATCTGATTAGGCACCAGGACAACATTGCGGTGTTAGCTTCTCGCATGAAACAAGACATCCCTTCAATGACGCTTGTGGAGCTCATCGACTTGTTGAAAAACTATGTAAAATCATTAACATGAAATACATTAAGTAATTGTAACAGATGTCCATAAATTATGATAGCACTTGTGGTGGATTCATACGTCACATATTTTGTACAATGAAATTATTCATTTAAACATTATCGATTCAGTTTTTATTTAAAGAGGTTCCATTTATTAGTTTCATACTTTTAGGGAGTATTATTAAAGCGTTATTTAATGAATTTTACAGTATTTAATTCTTACTTTTTGCATTACATCCTAATAAATTAATTAACGTCGAATTTAATAAAATAAAAAATTTACCAGTAGTATTGTACATTACCAATAATATATCGCCATTTCCAATTTTGAAAAGCATATATTGATAACTAAATGTAACTGTATTGTAAGTGTGACTAAATGTTTTAAAATATAATATTACAATTATTACGAAAACCGAAGATTCAAAGAAAAAATTGATAATGGTGATTTTGTCCAGAATCTATCGACAAAGGAAAATAAACTTTGGAAATATGCAATTGACATACTGCTACATTCAGTATTCAACCGCTTGTTTCTGGTATGTAATATTTATTTTTTCATCTATGAAATATTAATATAAGAACAATATTATATATTGCAATTTGATAATATGACTTCTTAATAATGCTCCTTAAAAATATGGCACCAACTTCCTTGCTTAATCCGTACATTTGCCATCGCAATTTGGAGGTTTGTTTTTTAAAAAAAAGTATCTACTTTGTGTTTAGTTCTTATGTAATACGTTTTCCATTATTCTATAAATAATATTGCATCCACAAAGAAATATATAAATAATTTGTAGAAGAGTTTTTATCTATCTTGACCTTGTATTATGTATTATTATTAATATTATCTCCTTATGCATAAGTTTAGAATTTTACGTATGATTATATAAGTTTACTTTTATCAGTGGTGTTCTTCAAACTATAATACAAAGTATCTTGTTATAATAAGTTGCAGAATATTTCAGAGATAATTGTAGTTAAGTAAATTCTCGCATAAAACTAGTAAAAGTATGGGCCAGAACTTGCCCATATTTTTGTGGTACGGGCCAGATCTTTTCTAGACTTTTCCCATACTTTTTTGCGCGGGTTACTGATGTCTGATGTGACCTGTATTGTATAATTAAGATGCGTATGTAAATTATATGTGATATTACGCGTAATGTTATATACAAATATATCTACACTTATTATAATAAGAGATGATTATATAGTTAGTTTTGTAATTTGTATGCGAATGATCAACAAAATAATTGTTGCTTAGTAATAAATAATACTAATATACATTAAGAAATAACGTATTCAAATAATTTCTGTAGTTTCTCAAAAATCAAATGTAAAAGGCAGTTTGCAAATGTATTTTATTTTCACATATTCATTATTTATATAATTATTGTATAAATTAACATGATATTAAATTTATCATTTATATAAATATATTTATTATTGTAGTTGCAAATATCTATCGTGTAGAAATACAATCGTATTGCATACAATCCGGAAACTGTCGACATTGTATAATGCGCTGCAGAATTGGAGTTTAATTTATAAATAAACTTTTTTTTATAATTATTTTAGTAAATTTAGTTACACATGCATACACATTTAAAGAAATATAGTCATGTTTTTCTTATACATTTCAAATAAAAATAAATTAATCTTGTAGAATATACTTATTCAATAAAGTTATTAAAAATATTTTTTGTAGTATTCTCAAAATACTAGTTTATTATAAAGGTTTAACAACATATCACATTTTAATTTGCCCGCCACATGAGGACAATGAGATTCGATATTTTGCACTCGAATCATGGAAAATGGCGGACGAAAAATAGCGAGGTAAGCAAATGTCCGATTGTCGAATTTGGTCGAATTTTCCTTCTATATATTATAACCAATCAAATTGCTTATTTATGCTGATTGACCAATTAGCAGAATGTGAAAACAAAATCAAGCATATACGTATATGCTGAACATGTGAGTTTTTCGTAATGGTAATCCAATGATACAGAGAGCTTATCATTTAGTGTATTAATTATTGGTTGAATCGGTGCGTATTATTTTGCTTTTATTGGTAAAATAAGTTTAACAGCCATGGTAATATCGCGAGTAATACGCCGAGTGAGAGAGGAATGGAATAACATACAGAAAAGAACTACTTCGGGCGTACAGTCCGCAAGGGATACTGCTTTTCGCGGCGGGATTATTGTGATTAGTTCCGTTCTTGTTGTGTGGGTGTCTATATTTCTGTACACTGCGTTCTTCTATGCATACATGCCCAGCATGACGCACGTGCGTCCTGTACATTTGCAATACGAGTAAGTGGACATTGAAACTACTAATGAGATTCTTGGTATTTAATTATATAAACATTTTAATGTAGAAAGTGTTATTCTAAAATTAAATATTTCATAAAATATGATTGATAGTTATAAAATATATATCGATATCGGAATTTCGTGTCGGTCTGCGATTTTGGTTCCGGTCGAAACCGGCACATAGATTATATTTCAGTGATGTTGGCAAGACTGGTCTATCAATTAATGTATTTCAATTTTTTCCGTTGTGGAAATGGAAGGCGCCAGATTCAAATCCTGGCAGGGACATCATGGCATCTCTAATAGCACATAATATTTTAAAATATTTTTCCACATAATATTTTAAAATATTTTTCCACATAATATTAAATGTCCACAGTTTTTAATATTTATAAAATATTGTATGAATATTAAATATAATACAATATTATACAATATTTTATAAATATTATGTGCTGTTAGGGATAATTTGAAAAAAATTGTTAAGTTGACAATTTTTCAAATTTTTACGCCATGCAAATATACGTTAAAAAAATTTTACACATTAAAATTGACATGAATCCGGGCACCGCAATACATCATGCAGGGTATTGAAATAATTAAGTATTATTTACTCACGAAATTGAGTCTGGCCATTCTTCAAATATATAGATTGACTTCTATAACGGCAGAAATCAAATTATAATGTTAATAACATTGCTACACTTGACAGCGTTTTGCAATCACAACATGTAACATCTGATATTATAGCGTTGAACTGAGCAGAGAGCTGACCATGCTCACTCAGATGGCGCTCATGACTGATTTCAAATTACATTCCACCATAATTCATTGGATTTTTAAAAATATATTAATAAAATGTATTCAGTATATGAATTAAGGTAGCTGTAATTATTATCAATTTTATTATTTTATTTTTGCTGAGTTTATACGGATGCCGATAATGCCATTTGCGATATTACCACATTTGTAAATTTCTATATTATCGACCCTACTTGAGTTGCGAATCGATTGACGTATCGCCTTAAAAGTAAATAACGACTTTTAGTGAATTTAACTCTGTCGGTAAATCAACAAAATCGTACTATGAGGGTGTGAGTATAAACTTTTGTAAAGAATTCAAATTTATTTTAATTAAATTTATTTTAATTTCGATTTTAAACTTATTATAATAATATGTTATATCGTTGCCCGCATTCTATCAAACTATCGAAGCGACAATGCTTCGTATCCAAATAATTTCGCTGATATAAAGCATTTACCATCGAGGTAAGATATATCTGAAAATTGAAAAGCTGAACATTTGCTATACTTATCAACGGATTAGACAAATTTGAATTCAAACCTCAATTATTATGAAAAAGTTCAAGAGGTATGTAACGCTTAAGGTAATGGTGCAAAGTTTCAGATAAGCTGTAAAGTTGCCTCACATTATGATATATGGACAGTTCTTTAAATATATTTGACAATGGTCTCTTTAAAAAGTCAATCGATCAATATATAATTTGATTACTTAATCGATGGAATTAGTACTTGTCAATTTTTTAGTAAATGGAATATTAAACATCATTTTTAATAACTTATTAAGCATTTGTCACTATAAACTCTGCTCCAAAATTATTAAATTATTTACTAAAATCGTAAGGTAATGTCAGACGCGTGTGATTGAAAGTGATTGAAAGTGATTACAAATGTCTATTTCTTTTAATTGCCTTTAATAACTTATTTTTTGCAGGGTACGTAGATTTGCAGGACGTTCGAGGTTCTGAAAATTAGGAATTTGCCGATTCCTGGGAATTCATATGAAGATGCCAGGTATATTTACTAACATTTCAGGAACTTTCGTTGAATTTTTGTGGGAGATAGTGTGCTGTGTGAGAAGTTGCTGTATTATTAAAGTAGCGCCATATTGCAACAAGGCATTCGTTGTTGCCAGTATAAATTGGACGCCTACACTCCTACAAGGATTGTTATATAAAACAAGGATGTGGATAATGACAAGTAAATACAATGTTTTAAATGTGGTAAATAATATTTATTTCATTATTAGCACTTTTATAAAGATTACGGTAACATATTGTTTTCAGAAATAAAGTTTCTAACGTTAAAAACAATAATAATATAGAAATAAAATCTTATTTAATCTTCAAAAAAATATTATTAGAAACATCGAAGTAA
>JABFOW010000464.1:0-11781 GCA_022817725.1 Archaeoteleia sp. ZL-2020 | reverse complement strand
GAGCGGCATAGATTCTTATGTTCATAGATCATTTGGCTGGTCGAAAAGAGGTGAATTATTGTATGGAGAAGTGTCAGGCAAGCGTTATGCTAGAGAGAGTTTTATAGCTGCAAAATGCGGCTCTGAGATATTAGCTCTGGCTTGTTTTAGAGGTACTTGCAATAGTGCACTTTTTAATATGTGGATTGAAAAATTTCTTGTTCCAGTATTGAAGCCAGGACAAGTTGTTGTGATGGATAATGCTGCTTTTCATAAGTCAGAAAAAACCAAGCAACTCATAGAGAATGCAGGCTGTACCTTGCTTTTTTTACCACCATATTCTCCAGACATGAATCCGATAGAGATTTTTTGGGCCAATTTTAAGGTCAAAGTAAAGTCAATTATTCATAATTTTCAAACTCTTCAACAGGCTATAGATTTTGCTTTTAATATGTGGCATACTCAACTGCCTTTACTATATATAATACATGTTGGAACTGTGATAGTATACGCCATCAAATCTCCATAAGTGACTTTGATGCCAAAGGAATCTAGAATATCACTAAGAATAGGTATATAAATCTCTTGATTCATAAAATCTCCGACAGCATCTATCACGGCATCTACAGCTGCCACAACGATATCAATTATAGCGTCTGCGAAATCAATTATAATATCTGCAACCAATTTCATGATATCGATTACTGCCAATGCAAATTTATGATTGGCTATATCATCCAATATCTTGGATATTGTTTGTTTTATATCACTCCCAACTGCTGTTTTTAAATTAGTAGCTGCATTTTGTATTGCATTCCAAAGATTCGTCAAAGTTTGTGGTATACCTGATGAAGATTTAATGCCGTCCCAGAACCTTCTGTTATGCCATCTAATTGATTTAATATATGATAATTCATCAAATTCGCAGAAGATGGTATATTTTTGGATGCTGAGTCCTTAAAATTACTTTTTGATAACTTGTCGCCATTTGCAACGGCATCTATGTCATTTTTTAAAGTCTTTAGTGCGGCTTTAGCAGAATCAGCATAACCACCTACCATATCTTTAGTTTTGTCAAAAAAGAGTACCGAAAGATTTTTAAATGCAGCTGCGCCCTTTATATAATCTTCGAAATTCAAAACAACTCCTGTCCATTTCATAATAGTTTCAATTACATTCTCCACTTCATTAGCTATTTTTATAACGAATGCTATGAAAGACTGGAATGCATGCTCTGCAGAATCTATTGCTAATTTAACTTGATTTGCAACATCGTTAGCAAATGTAATGATTATACTAAGTACTTGTTGAGCATCACGCTCTATTGTAACTACGACTTTATCTATCGCACCCTCAAGCCAATGTAGCGCACCAGAAAGAAAATTTCCTACATCACCAAAGAAACCTTTTGTCATCGCGCCAGAAGTCCATTTGCTGGACTCGTCAGACATAGCATTAATGGCCGTTGTAAGCGCAGTACAATTCTCCTCGCTGATAGTTAAACCTGCTAATTTTTGTTTAAGTGTATCTTTTGTAATACCTTTATTTGAAGTAAAAAAATCCATCATTGGATTGAACATCTTGCTGTTGATTAGATTGCTGCCCTTTCCATCGCTGGCTTTTAGTATGTATGGTTGAAAAATGTTAAATTTAGCTTCTTGAATTATACTCAACTTAGGCGATTTTGTTTTTATTGTGACAAACTGATTATCACCATACGGCAAATCATAAAAATCACCGTTTACTTCAACCATAAAAGGAGCATTAGCTCCAGCTAATTGATAAGTATGTAAAGAAGGAGATTCTTGGTCATAATCATCAAGTATGTTCACATAGGTTGTATAGCTATGGTATTTGAACATTTGTGCTTTTGGTGTATTTGCTGTCTGCTTAAGTAATATTGTCTTATCTGTCCATGTGCTATAGCCTTTAGATGTAATAGTTGTTTTACCAATTTTCTTATTATTTTTGCTATCAGTATAGATAATTCCATGGCCTGACGGATTTGTTAGTGCAATAGCGCTAATATTATTTACACTATAGTTAAGAGGTGTTAATTGATCACTTGCACCACTTGAATCACCATTTGCCTGTATAAAAAACAGCATTTTATTCGTATTATCACCTACAAGCAGATAATTTGCCCTATTTCCACTTTCAGGGTCTATTATTGGAACAGTATCGTATATGGACATACTGCTTGGATTGAAGAGAGAAGATAAGGTGGTAGATTGATATTGCTTATATATACCGCTTACGATCGTATTAAAGCCATTTTGCAAGGCCATATTAGCAGCATCATAGTCCTTCTACTATATTGAAATAGAGTTGATTCGGTACTCTTTGGATATCCTGTGTGAGTATATCACTGATAGCACATGTTGAGTGCATTGAATCAAATACAAAGGCATTATTAGATTGTATTGAAATGACTTTAATTAAATTATTTGCGATTGCTTGGATATTTTGATTGCTTGACTTAGCTACAACATCAGAAATACATAAGCTTGGAGTAGTTGTTGAGTTAAGACTTTGCGTTGTTAGATATGTTCTAATATTGTTATTTGTCTCTCGCCCAGAGAATTGGTAATATAATCCTATAACGCCACTTACACCATTAGTTAGCTTGTCTGGTAAGATGTTAACGCTAAAATTATAGTCAGTAATATTTTGCAAGTTATTGTATGTGCTTTGCATTTTTCCTATATAAGCAGCTAACGGTGCTATGTGTTTATCTCCACCGTCAGAAATGCGCTGCGATGTAAGTGTTGCTGCATTTGATTCTTTTGTAATCCACGCAACTTTTACATTATTGACATCATTTTCGCAGTGGGCTGTTGTGCCTAGGAATAGCAAATCTGTATCTGCACTTAGATTCGAGATGACTTTTGGTATTTAGAGCACTCTTAGCAACCCCGCCTTTGAAAACGGTATAGTCTTGAAAAAATTGCTCTAGTGCAGATGGCTGACCGTTTTGTACAGCAGCTAATTTAATGCCAGTCGAGTGAATACTGCTGCCTTGAGCACTTGATATGCGAACCACAAAAAATAGCGTTTGTGAAGTCTCATGGTATTCCACAGACCAGTCAAAATCACCTTGTATTGGAAAAGTTGCTGTAAAGCTATTCCATCCTTATTTTGCTATAGCTGCAACATAAGCAGAGTTTTGAAGATGAGCATTTATAGTGCCAGGTTTTTCCTTATTTTCATAAATATGAATAAAAGATCCATCAGGTTGCTTAAAAATAAAAGATTTATCTGATGAATGAGCAGTAGAGCCGTATGAATAATTATCTATAAGCTCTGTTTTAGTTGCTATACGTAATGCCATTTGTATATTCCATATAATTTGAGATGGTTATACTGGTAATATTATCTATATTTTTTGCAACCGCAAGCTTTATAATTCGCTTCATGAGTGTTTTAAGCTTTAATGCTTATATTGTGAGTTTTTTAAAAAATAATATAAAAAATAATGCATATTTTGATATATGAGTGGTATAGTGAGTCTATAGCTAGGGGGCGTGTAATGTCATTTGGGACGTATTTTCCTTCATCGATGAAAACAGCTTAAATACCGAAGAAATTTATTTTTTGGATTTGATATTAAGCACTGTTAACAGCACTTAAGTGGTAAAAGGATTTTAGGAGTATCAACGGTATCTAATCCTGTTGCTCAGCTAACTCACACTGATTACTTTTTCTATAATGCTTGAAAATATCGTGAGGTGTGATAATAAGTATACACTGGTTTGTGCTTTGTATTAGACATAAACTCCAAGAAAAATCTAAAAGGGTGAATATATGCAAAATCACGGGGTCGTGACGCAAATAATAGGAGCTGTAGTAGATGTTAAGTTCGAAAGCTATGTTCCGCCAATTTTGAATGCGCTGAAATGTTCCTGCGCAGGCAGATCTTTGATATTGGAAGTGGCCCAGCATATTGGGGAAAACGTTGTGAGAACTATTGCTATGAGTAGCACTGACGGTCTTCAAAGAGGAACAAAGGTGACCGATACAGAATATATGATTTCCGTTCCAGTTGGCAGAGAAACATTAGGACGTATATTGAATGTTATAGGAGAACCAATAGATAATTTAGGAGAAATCAAGTCACAAGAGCGCAAACCCATACATAGGGCAGCTCCAAGCTTTGTAGATCAAGCGACTACCTCTGAGGTGTTAATAACTGGGATTAAGGTCATAGATCTATTGGCTCCGTATGCTAAGGGCGGAAAGATTGGCTTATTTGGTGGCGCAGGAGTCGGAAAGACTGTTTTAATTATGGAATTAATTAATAATGTAGCAAAGGCGCATGGTGGCTTTTCTGTATTTGCAGGGGTCGGAGAGCGTACTAGGGAAGGAAATGATCTGTATCACGAGATGATAGAATCTAAAGTGATAGATCTTGAAAATCTTGCCAATTCAAAAGTGGCGCTTGTTTATGGCCAAATGAACGAGCCGCCAGGAGCAAGATCCAGGGTTGCACTCTCTGGACTCACCATTGCAGAACATTTTAGAGATGCAGAAGGGCAAGATGTGTTATTCTTCGTAGATAATATATTTAGATTTACTCAGGCTGGATCGGAGGTTTCTGCGCTACTGGGAAGGATCCCATCTGCCGTTGGATATCAACCGACTCTTGCAACGGAGATGGCGGCACTCCAAGAGCGTATTACATCAACCAAAAAAGGGTCTATCACATCCGTACAGGCAATTTATGTCCCAGCTGATGATTTGACTGATCCTGCACCCGCTACGTCTTTTGCTCACCTTGATGCTACAACTGTTTTAAATCGCCAAATTGCAGAACTTGGAATTTATCCTGCTGTGGATCCGCTTGATAGTTCTTCTCAAATGATGACGCCAACAATCGTCGGTGAAGAGCATTATAAAGTCGCGCGGGACGTACAAAAAATCTTACAAACTTACAAATCTTTGCAAGATATAATAGCAATTTTAGGTATGGATGAGCTTTCTGAGAGCGACAAGTTGACTGTTAATAGGGCAAGAAAAATTCAGCGTTTCTTCTCACAGCCATTTCACGTAGCTGAAGTGTTTACTGGCATGCCTGGGAAACTCGTCTCCCTGAAAGATACAATCTCTGGATTTAAATCATTAGTTGCTGGAGAATATGATCATTTACCAGAAGCGGCCTTCTACATGGTTGGCTCTATTGATGAAGCTTTAGAAAAAGCGAAGAAATTACAATCAGGTGCGAAGTAATGCAAGATGTTTTATCGTCAAATTTGTTGCTGAGAGTGCTTTGCGTAGATCGCGTGGTTATGGAAAAAGAAATAAAGATGGCTATTTTTCCAGGAACGGCTGGTGAATTTGCAGTCCTGGCGCATCATGAAAATTTAATAGCTAGTATAAACGGCGGCATTATTCTGATTCACGGACTGGATGGCGTAGTTATCAAATTATATGCATCCGCTGGAACCTTGCATATGTTGGATAATGTTTGTTCTATTTGCGTTGATGATGCATTTTTGTTAGATAAGCTTTCACTAGATGATATATCAAAAAAATTTCAGAGTGTTTTGCACAGCTTAGAAGGACAAGCTGAACATAGCCAACTTGAAAAAACATTTTTGCTGCGGCGAAAAGAGACATATGAGAAACTTTCTGCTATGTGTGTTTGATTTTGCTATAGTGTTTTCGCAAATGAGTTAATAGTAGGAGCAAGAGGGGCGAAGTTTAGTAAAATCTATATGAGCTTCGAGCAACACCCTATTTAACTTAAATGGAAAATAGTCATCCAGAGCGCAAGCGATAGATCTCTTTTATGCGGCAATTGGCATGCAGCTATTGCGCGAGAAAAACAGATTGAGGAATTTTCCTTAAGGAAAAAGAAGGATTACAGTATCCAGCTACAGCAAGAGATCCTTCGCTTCGCACCTGGATGACTTGGAAAGATTCTTCGGTAGGCACTTTGTAACAGTGCCATAGTATGTTGTTTTTTTCAGTTTCCATACTCTGGTAGTAAAGAAGGGATAAATTATGAGTTTCGAATATGAAGCAGCGAAATTTCTTTGATGAAGGAAGCGATATTATTGGCTTGAAATATATATCAAACTATATTTCCTCGGAATACGAGGAGGAATTGCTAAGGCTCATTGACGCCCAAAGCTGGAATTTAGAATTAAAACGCAGAACTAAAGCATATGGTTACAAATATGATTATAGCTAGGTCTGTAGATTCATCATATTATCTTGGGGAAATGCCGTATTGGATAGATGAATTATGTCATAAACTATATTCAGAATCCATATTTATGGAGAAACCAGATCAAGTTATAGTCAATGAATATATGCCTGGGCAGGGAATTGCACCTCACATAGATTGCATATCATGTTTTTCGAATACAATTTGCTCATTAAGCCTTATATCTGGTTGTGTTATGGATCTGACAAATAGCCATATAAAGCAAGCTATTTGTCTGGAACCTAGAAGTTTGTTAATCCTTGAGGGTGATGCAAGATACAAATGGAAGCATGGAATTGCTGCAAGAAAAAGTGATAATGGACTAAAACGGCAAAGACGTATTTCGCTAACGTTTAGAGGGGTTATAGCTAATACCAAATCTCATAAATCGCTATAGTACCCAAAAGAGATGGTTATATCGCGGCATAAGTTTCTAAAATAGTCTATCCGCCAAAAATTTATTTGCGTAGCAAATCGACTTGAAGGCGGACATACTTATTATGGAGGTACTAAAAATCAAAGATGACTTTTTGGACTTCATCCATGAATGTGGCACTTTCTTAGTATTTAAACTTCGCGTTATATTGGGTAATTGAATTTGATGTGCATTCCTCAAGCCTTGTACTTAGCATTTCTTGAGTTTTAGCAAAATTTTCTTGGGCTTTTTCTATAGAGAGCCCATTTTTCTTTGCGTAAAATATGACATCGCTATAACTTACTTATGCGTCCAAAAAAATTATCCAATATCTGCTTGTTTCTATTTATTTCTCCTTTGTGTTCATCAAAATACATGTTTTCAGGATGAAGCTGTACACCAAGCTGCCCAATTTTGGATGCAACTGATTCTACAACTCCTTCCTCCGAAACCGCTCCAAGCTTTGTGTTGCCAAGATTTGACGCTATGCCAGCAAACTTATGTGCCACACTAATTGGAAGCGAAACTTCTGGAAAATTACAATTCTTAAGCACATTTTCTTGCTCAACTTCAGTGAGAGTTATAAAGTGCGGAAATGTACCAGCTACGAATTTGGCAGTATGATGGATACCCATATAATTGTCCACGCCAACCAAATTTCCTTTGTTGTTAAGAATCAAATGCTGATTGCCAGAACATATTCCTAGGTATGGAATATTTGTTTGATTAGAAATATCTAAAACAGCTTGATATAATTTCTCGTTCCAAAGCATAGTTTCTTGATCTAGATCTAGCAATCCAAATTCTACATTTTTTGGAAAGTTGTCTGCTGCGCCAGGATTAATAAAGCCACTGAACTGCTTTAAAAACTCTGCGTCCTTTCCATGATGCCAAGCTATCGGAAGCATATACATTTTTTTGTACAAGCTTATTATGTGATCGGTAACCTTTTTAACGTTTTGTGACCATTCGCCATATATATTGGTCATCCCAATTACTGCACCTTGCACACTTATTCCGTCATGAAATAGCTTTTGCACAATATCTGAGTTCCCAGCCTCTAGCGCCCATTGCATTATATTATCATATCCAAAATCTGCTTCTTTGTTATCGAAAAATTCCGCATAATCCCTAAATTTTATGTCTTTAGACATTAAAGAAGCTGGATTCTCTTTTATCTGCTTAATCACAAATTCCCACGATTTTTGCTTACTGCGGTTGTTATTGCATAGTTGGATACCTTTCCGCCACGTTCTAATAAAAATTCAACCATTTCTTTATGACCTCTTTCTGCGGCAATTTCTACTATATTCTCAGATACCTTTGCACCATGCTCTAGCAAAAGTTCAACTATTTCTTTATGATCTTTAGTTACAGCGGCTGCTACTGCACGTTCAGATGCATTTCCGCCGTGTTTTAGTAGAAGCTCAAGTGTTTCTTTGTGACCTTCTTTTGTATATTCAGATGCCTTGTAGCCATATTTACTAAAAGTTCGACTATCTCTGTATAGCCTGCTTTTGCAGCATCGTGTATTGAATGTGACCACCCGCATTCGCCCCATGTCAATAAAATCTCTATAACTTTCTTATCGTTATTCTTTATAGCAGTATCAAACACAGAGAGTATATGATGTGTACGCTCACTCTCTAATAAGCTTATATTAATTCTTTAGAAACGCTTCCAGTTAAAAGCTGAAATACTGTTTTGAATCGAAAATTAGACGCTAATTTCATAATTAATTCAAGCATCCCAATGTTATCATGTATTATGCGAATATTGTACTAATGGTGTTGATAAAATTTCATAATTACGGCGCCAATTGCCAAGAATTTGAATATTTCGTTATATCTGGTTTTTAGCGAGGCGTATTATAATGCATATTTGATATTTTATCAATAGGATCTTTTACGATCAATTAAATGGATTTCTTTAATGTGACACATCTACTCGAAAACCATATAAATCCTGCGCTTCAAAAATTATAAAACAACGACTCAATAATGTAACTCTATTCTTGATATTTTCTTATAATTTGCTTATAATTTGCTTAGAATTTTTGTAATAAGATTGCGGCATTAATCATTGATTTTTATCGCGATTTTTATTTTTAGAGCTCGTGGATGAAGAATTTTATCTTTTTTTGCTATATCGTGTGTTTTGTTGCCTTGGATTCCGTTGCTGCTAATGCAGATCCAAATCATAGAGTTGTTGCCGTTGTTAACAATGATGTGATTACTGATCTTGATTTAGAACGAAAGTTCAATTTCCTTGTGAAGATAAACAAATTACCGCAGGATCCAGAGTTCTTGAAAGATATTAAGGATTATGCGCTTGATGCTTTAATTGATGAAAAGCTTATCTCGGAAGCTGCGAAAGCTCTAAAAATAACTATTACTGATAAAGAATTACAGAGTGGAGTTACTGCTTTTGCTGGGCAATTGAATTTATCAAAGGATCGGTTATTAGAGCTTTTTAAACATGAAGGAATTGATATATCGGAATTTTATAACAACATAAAGTCACAGAATCTTGCATCAAAGATTTTTAATATTAAATTTGCACCAAATATAAAAATTTCAAATGATGAGTTACTCGGCTCAAGATTGCTTTATGAAAAACTTAAAGCAACAGCTGCTGAACAAAATCCATTAAAGTTGAAGCTGTCTGAGATTTTGATTTATACTGATGAAGATCCTAAATCTAGCGAGCGTGCATTCAGAATATTAGAGGAGATTAGCAAACAATCAAATGCTTCTGATAATTTTGCCAATTTAGTGAGTTCTCTTTCTCAGAGTAGCACGGCAAAAGATGGCGGTGTAATAGGTTGGGTTTCATTTAATGATCTCAGCCCTGAAGCGCAAGGTGCGCTGCGTGGGCTAAAAGAAGGCCAAATCACAGCTCCTATTCGAATGAATAATACGTTTGTGATATTTAAAGTTCTTGAAAGACGCCTGCCTCAGCAAAAAAAATCTACACTACATGATCAAAAAGCTAATGATCAGGAATTAGAAAGATTATTATTTCAACGTAAATTTATGATGCAATCACAGAATTATATAGATAAACTGAGGAAAGATGCATTCATAGAAATTAAATGAAGCTGAAAAGCATTTATATGGAAATGGCTCTCACTCAGGCTGAATATGCTTTTTCGGTAGGGGAGGTGCCTGTTGGTGCTGTTATAGTGCTTGATGGTGTCGTTATTGCGTCGTCTGGCAACGAAATTAGAATGAGGTCTGATCCGACCGCGCATGCTGAAATATTAGCTATCAGAAGTGCTTCAAAATCTCTTAAATCAATATTTTTAGATAATTGCGATCTATATACGACGCTTGAGCCTTGTCCTATGTGTGCATATGCTATTTCTCTTTCAAGAATTTCTAAGCTTTATTTTGGTGCTTATGATATAAAAAGCGGTGGCGTTGATAATGGGCCAAGGGTTTTTAACTCTTGTGCTGCGCATCATATACCAGATATATATGGAGGTCTTGATGAAGAACGAAGTGCTACGTTATTAAGGAGCTTTTTTTTGCTGAGGCGCACTTCTTAATCATCTATAAACCCCATCATCTTAATGCTATAGTGTTATGTGCTGTTAACTAAAATCAACTCAATATATGGCAAAATATAAAAAAATCGGATGTTTTTTTGAACAATCTTCTCAAATGGCAAAAGATGCATATTTCGCCATAAAAAAGCGCTATGATTTAATTGAATTGAATAATGCTGAAAGCATAGATTGTGATGTGGCGATCACACTCGGTGGTGATGGCATTATGCTTAAAGCTTTACATAAAATTTTGCATACTAATATTCCAGTTTTTGGTATGAATAGGGGCTCTATAGGTTTTTTGCTAAATCATTATAGCTCAGATAATCTTATGGAAAGATTGGATAATGCATCTGTAATCCAGTTATTTCCCTTGCAAATGGATGTGATAACAACATCAAATGAATATTATAGAGCGATTGCGATAAATGAGATCTCTTTATTACGCCAGACGAATCAGAGTGCAAAAATCCGAATTAAAATCAATGATCAGGTGAGACTGGATGAATTAATCAGTGACGGAATACTTGTTGCAACTCCTGCTGGAAGCACAGCATATAATTTCGCTGCGAATGGCCCAATTATACCGCTTAGCAGCAATTTGCTTGCGCTCACTCCTATTAGTCCATTTAGACCAAGAAAATGGCACGGTGCGCTGCTATTGCAAAAAAGCATAATAGAATTTGAGATTTTAGAACCTGAAAAAAGACCTGTAAGTGCAGTTGCAGATTCAGAAGAGATAAGAGATATATCTAGAGTTAAGGTCTTCGAAAGAAGTGATATAAAAATTACACTATTATTTGATCAACATGAAAAATTTGAGGAGAAGGTGTTAAAAGAGCAATTCACTTGGGTGTAGTATCTAATACCAATTCCCACAAATAATGGGACATTTGCGCTTCGTCTTTTTGAAAAATTTAAGCGTTATTTTCGCTGCTGTACGTCCAGTACAGCGCGCTCAAATCCTATCTTGAATTTTTCTAAAAATACTCGTACTCAAATCCTATTATTTATGGGAATCGGTATGAATTTTTGAGAGCCTTAATATAAAGATAGATAAAAATTCTTCTTAATATTGCCGAAATATTTATGGCATCGCAAGTGTGCACCAAAGCTTGATGGAGCACTGCAGGACCATTGACTCTTTCTTAGAAACGATTTTTAGTGCCGTATCATGCGGCCATGATGCCGTTTTTTACAAAATTATCAGATCCACATACATTGCAACAAATCACAAAACTCTTTTTATTTCATAAAAAAACAATTATAGAACATTTTTATCTAAATTTTTCATATTAAATATACGCTGAAATACAGCTCCGAGTATTCTGTATCGCGCAAAAATAGAGCTCTTGACAGCTTTTAGTTGTTATATAAGTGTAGTTAAGTTTTTTCGTGATAGGCAATGAAGTCAATCAATTTATTTTAAAAAACCTGTATTAAATACCTTTACGATTCATCATATATAGTAAAAGCAGTTGAAAAGGCTTCGGATTAGAGTGTAGTGAAATAATTTATGCATTATTCATTAGATTTTCGGATTAGAGTAATAAAGTTTATAGAAAGTGGTAGCAGTAAGTCGGAAGCATCGAGAGTTTTTAGTGTAGCCCGTAGTACAATTTTGAAGTT
>JABFOW010000463.1:0-11784 GCA_022817725.1 Archaeoteleia sp. ZL-2020 | reverse complement strand
ACACCCCAACGGCATAGTCGCTGATCGTACCTGGTGATCTCGGTGTTGCCTTCGCAAGGGGTGGCGAAATCATCCAATCGTAGGTGGCCTGAGGCACCCCTGAGCAGAGCTTGCAAGGTTCGAAGCTCGCTGATTGGACGGTGGGTGTATCTTCCCAACGTCGCGCGACGTGCGCATTGGTTCGAATTTAATGCGAGCTTTCAAGCTTACATATATAGCATATATGTAAGCTTGAAAGCTTACATATACGCATGCCATATACATATAGCATGCGTATATGTATATGGGTGTGTGTGGGCGAGGGTGAAACTTTGCACACTTAATGACAATGATGACGTTAAAAAGCGCATAAGTCAATTTGTGCTTGTGACAGGACTGGATAAAGATGATGAAATATGCAGAACAAAAGTTCTTAATACTGCGACATAGTTTTAATATGTCTCTTTAAGTTTTATGAGTAACTTGTATAGGGAAAATTATATTTAGAAGATGTTTTATTTTGAGAGAATCATGATAATATTGAATCAAGCAATTATTATTAATAAAGTAGTATATTGATTATCAGGTTATTAATTGTTTTAGAAATATTGAAATTTTTTGAGTATTTGAAATAGAAATAGAAATAGTTTGACCAAAAGCTATTTTAAATAGGAAATACAATAATTTCAAGAATCGGTATTAAAATTGAAGAATGAATAACTTGTAATGTATGCCAATAAATAAAAAAGAATTAAAACAAATTAGGATGTTGTTTGAATTTAATTTAATATTTAGAAATATTGCAAATGGTGAACAAATGTTAAAATGTTTGAAAAATTAATCTGAAATATTTTCACGTTTGAAAGACTCTTGAAAGTTAATATATTTGTATTAGATCATGATTCTTTGATATAAACAATTTTTAGAATAGTAATATTGATAACGTTGGTAATTGTGTGCGTGCGCCATTTTCAGGGATGGGTAAAATAGTCATTTTTCAGGATTGGAAATAGAAATAGAAATAGTTGGACCAAAAGCTATTTTAAATAGGAAATAAAATAATCTCAAGAATTGGGATTTAAAATAGTATTTTGAAAATGGTTTTAAGATTGTAAATAGGTGGTAAAATGAAATTTAATTAGAGGTATAATGAAAATATATGGGCAGAAAATAACTGTACAATATCATGAACTGAGAAATTGAAATTAACCAATATACGTCATTAACCAATAATAAATCATAAACCAATCATTAAACTGCATTTGTTATAAAATAATATTTCAATGGATTCTTTTCACTAGAGTTGCTATATTCTAATGTGCACTATTTTAGAAATAAAACTATTTTATAAATAGTAAATAGTCGAATTTCACTTACAAAATAGAAATAGTAAATAGTATCTAAGTTTCCTATTTTAAATAGTAAATAAAAAATACTATTTTCTATATTAAATAGTATTTTAAATAGAAACATTTCAAATAGTACCCATCCCTGCATATATATATAATTTTATCAAATTTGCTTACATTATTAAACAATGTCATATAAAATCATTCAATCACACAATATGTTGATCTCACATAACATCATACATGTAAGTTAAAAAATTTGTCAATTTAATATTGAACTAACATAATGGTGTTAATTAAATTAAATTATATATTTTTCGGCTAAGAACCTCACCCACCCATTTTCAGGTGGGTGATTTTATGCAGATTCCATGCGATTTTATGTAAAACGATAAAGTTTACCTCTCATTTGAATATTCACGCGTGACTTAGTTGTAGCATATTCATTCATCAGCCTTTTCTTGTAATACTATAATAATATTCCATAATACTCTCATTACTACCATGCGATACAACGATCAGAGAATTGGAGCACGATATAATTTTGATAATACTAATTACACGTAGAAAAATAATATGGTTCTATTAACCATATGAGTATGGTGATTTTTCAATCCAACTATCTTGTTATAGGGCTGGTAATTGTAACCATCTTAATGTGGAAATTTCACCGTAAAATACTATCATACACTCTAAGAAAGATCCGGTAACCGTAAGTGGAATCAGGTAATGGTGAATGGAAAATCAGTTCAAATATTACATGACAGGATTACCAGTAACGGACAGTAGAAATTATTCTGAATGTGAACAATCTGACGCTCAAAATATAAAAATGGGACCGTACGTGGAATCCGGTAATAGGAAGTTGATTATTTTAACATAGTTTGTGTATACCTAGGTGAAATACAAAATGTATAAAATACATAGGCATACAAATTATACGTTATTAAGACATGAAATATTGACATATTATAATTAAAACTGATTATGAAATTGTTAATTGTGCTTTTATTATGTTATAAATTGTTATTAGTTCCATTCATAACATAACCTACAATTTGGAAATTCTGATTTATAATTGAAATATATCCTAATTTAAAAGTGTGACAATTTTCTGCACTCGTATTAACCAAAACATTGAAATCGAAACCTTGTTCTGGAATATTGAAAACAATTTTTTTAAATTTTGTTTATTTTTAAAAAAATATAAATTTTATCTTAAAACAAAGTATATAAATAATGTATAATAACATAATTTAATTACACAATAACAGAACATATATATAAAAATTATTATAATCATTATATACAAAATAGTAATGTTAACTGTCATTAGTTTCCTTGAAATAATTTTATTTCATTATCTTTACTTTTGCATTATTCATACATAATGATATATATATATAATAAAAATGATATTACATATATTATTCCACACATAAAAATACACAAATATGTATATAAAGACATTATTATCTAATGAAATTATATTTGTAGATAAAATTAATCTCTCAAAAATGTTTCTTTAATTTCTCATTATTCGAAAGTTATAAATTTCTTTACTTATCTTTCAGCTTCGATATTTCTTCTTCTGACAATCCACTTACTTCTAATTCTCTCATTGTTAACATTTTATGTTACAAAACTATGTTATTATATATATTTTATGTTATAACGCTAAACAAAACCAACAAAGGAAGCCGATATAACGTAATTTGACTATAAACAAAGCTTTCACAAAGATGATTCGAGAAAAGGATGTTATTATTAAAAAATGTTTAACTAAAAGTATATTTGGAAATTAATTTATGGGACAATATGCATTAAAAATAACAAAATAGTATTGATTGTGCACAAATAATGTGTTTAATCATAAACAATACAACGGCTTAAATGTTTGCTTAAATAAAATAATATAAAATGCATGTCATGTTGTTTTTTGAAAAAATATACGTGTTTTGGCAAAGTCGTATAAGTATTTGAAATAATTTTAAATAAAAATTTCAGCGACAATGTTTTGGCCGCCTGCTGAGTATATGTATAATCTTTCGTCCGAAACATTGGCTTTTGAGTCACAACATGACACATTTGATGGTCATCTGTTGACTAGTAGCCGCCTTGTCATAGAATTGATATTAATAGACGCGTGGTACACATCTGTAATAGAAATTTGAGACATTTCATAATTTTCGTAATACAATATGATGTTATTTTGAGAGCCACTATATCGTTTTGTATCATATCTTATCTTTTACTTATATAAAGTCACTTGGCTCATGCCGCCTCCGTAATACCAGCTCTTCATGAAATTCTTAGTTCGCAGATTTCACATAAGGGCCCAAAATGACTTACAAATTTTCAAATTATAAATATTAATTAAATTGAAACGAATAAATATATATTAATACATTTATATTCATTATTAAAAGGAGAGAAAAGATTTAATGATGACAAATAAGATTTGTTTGTATTTGGATTTGATGAATAATGTTAAATAACAATTTCTGAACATAAAATACATACTTTATTTAGCGAATCAGTGAAAAACAAAAATATAATTCAACGCAAAACTTTACTAAATCTTGTACAACTATAAGCACTTTATATATGTAGTTAATCGATTAATATTACACAACAAAACTGTAGAAAATCAGCATTTATTTTAAAAGTGTTTGTGTTTAATGTTTACCTGTTGACACAATGGCTATCTGCGTGTACCTGTCAACATCACATTATACCAATAACACTCATGGGAATATGCGACCATGTGGCTTACATACACCATATGCTGTCTTTGTGGGCACTCACGTCCTGAATACGATAGCCGCGCTAGAATACAACATTATCTGTCGTAATAGCGACGTACTCGTTAACGGAGTGGTAAAATCGTATTTACCTTTATCCGCAGTAACAAATTACGATTTATTTTTAGGAACATATACTCGTTATTATTTTCAGGTTAAACGCTGCATTATGCAATATTTTAGAATAAAATACAAATTATATTAATATAATGTTTTATTTAAATGTCTCAACAACTAATGTTGAATAATCTTCCAATTATTTTATAGATTGATAGTTTGATATGCATTGTTTTTTATTAAAAACATTATAAAATAATTTATAAATTTAGATTGGCAATAATCACTCAGGTCGCTGACGGAAGGTGAATAAATAATATTGCTGACGGAGGATTAAATTTAGTCCAAAACTAATGTTCATGCGAATTTTATTACGTGTGTAAATAATAGATAAACGATGTTTTAATATTAAATTCATGTGTAATTGTATTCATGAAGTTTATGTCTGCGAAAGAAACTGCATTGTACCTAAAAAACTTGCTATACGTTATAATATGCTTTAGCATTAACGTTTTACCAATTCACTAATTAAGTCGCGCGAAAAGTGATAGACAGAAGGATGAATATTGACAATCTGCTACTGTTTGAAAAATATCCAATTAATATTTGCCAACAATTAGTAGGTTGGTGTAAATGAAAAAGCTGTACACTGATGATCTAATTGTATACGTAACAATGTGACAATTGAATTTATTTTTAATTTCGAATTCAAGCATGAATTCAACTTGCATTTCTGTGCTGCCTAATGCAAACTAATCAATTAAAATACAAATAAATAACTAAAAAAAAATAAAAACAATTTCACATCGATGTTACTGTATAAATATAACATTTTATTTAACAAATAAAATGTTATTCAATGATTAAACGTTAGTAATTAATTTTAAAATGATATTTTGATAATTAGTTATTCAAAATTCAACTTTATATGTACATAGGCAAGTGAATATTTACATTTTATTAATGACAAAATCTGCAAAAGAAAAATATAATGCGTTCGGCACGACTTGTTTGATGTTTAGTGATCTGTGTAATTTACATCGTTTATTGCTCATTAAAAAACATTTAAAATATGACGAGCGTGATTTACATTATCATTGATACGATAATCGCAATTCATCTTAATCGTTTAACGTTTTGATCATTATTACGAGAAACGTTGCCAGGGTAAAACAGTGATAGAAGTTGAAGCTGAGATTTGTTCTGCTTGACGTACCTGCAATTACGAAATTTCTGAAGTAACTTTAACTAATTGCAGAAAGTTCTGGTATTGTGGTCGCAGGTTAATTTCGTAGCGCAGTTGTTACGCTATAGATTTTATAGCTCGTTCCGAAGGTATTCCAAAACAACAAATTTGCAAGTTTTATCATATCAGCCAAGACGCTGAAGTACTAATAATCAAATTCTTCAATATGTTGCATGATTTTATTCTCAAATTAATCATAGTTACGGACAGAAACAAATACATAAAATATATTGGTTCATAATGAATTCGCGATACCCTTCAATACTACAAGGAATGTCTTATCAAGAAATGTACTGAAAACTCTATTAATAAAATATAAAATCTTGATTTGTACACACTCTTAAAAAAGGTTATTTTACGCAAATCGATTTCACTTGCTGCAAGTGAGAATTCGTCTTAATATACGGTCAAGAATATTTGTTAGGTTATCTCAAGCAGTGTCGATAATATAGGAATTCACAAATGTGGTAATATCGCAAATGGCATTATCGACATCTGTATAGACTCTGCCAAAATAAAGTAATAAAGTTGTTAATAATTGCAGCTCCCTTAATTCATATGCTGAACATGTTTTATTTTTATATTATAACAAAAACTAATGAATTATGTTGGAATATAACTTAAAATCAGTCATGAGCGCCATCTGTGCCATCGTAGTGCACTGCTTTCTGCTCAGTTTAGCGTCAAAATATCACACGTTATGTGTCGTGATTGCAAAATGCTAGCAAGTCTAGCAAACTAATTAATAATATAATTTCATTTCGGGCTAGATGAAAGTGAACCTACATTTTTCAAGAATGGGCAAACACAATTTCGTAAGTAATTAATTATTTTAATATCCAGCATAATGTATCATGACGCCTGGAGACGCATCACATTTTATAATGTTTATAAAAATTTTGTGTACGTTTCATTACCAAATTCCACTTGCCGATTCTTTCATGTGTGTTTTTTATCTGTGTACATTATTTTGTCATTCTGTGTTGTCAAAAATGAGTTTTGCCTGCTGCAGTTTTGCATCTGCTCAAGGCCACTGACAAATCGCCTCAACTCACTGGCTGCAAGTGAGTTATGTTTACGGCAAACATAAAGCGTTTATAGGTAAATGTCATGAATGATTTAAGTCAAATACATATAGCATTAAAAACATTAAAAACATTCTGAAATTTACATTTTGCATTAAACTGGATGTTCAATCCAAAATTAAAATTCGTTACATAAACATAGTATTGCAAATATGTGAGGTTATTAACAATTTTATTGATTTATTCTGTTGTAAAAAATATGCATTTAGCCTATATTTAATAATAGTCGTTTTGTAAATAAAATATATATATATATATATAATTTATTCCCTATTGTCGTTCTAATATTAATGCATTAAATTAAATTCTCACGTAATTACATATCTTACTTGGTTGAAAATTACCATACTTTATTGGTATATTTCTCTAAATTAAAAGTGTATATTAGTTAATAGATAAATGCATCCTGGAATGTATAAGCCATTAAAAATGGAAATGGTCGAAAACAAAAATTGATAGACTTGTATTTAAAGACATTCAAAATTATAAAAGACCATTTCGACAAATATAATTTACAAGTATTATAGAACATCGATTCCACAAGGTATGTCATTAAAAAAACAAAAAAGAAAATATACGAAATATGACGAATTAATTAATACCACAAAATTAATTTTTTTTGCATTTTATGTGAATTTAGCATAATTTCAAAAACTTTAAACCTATGCGGTCGACTTTGAAACGACCTTGCACTGATATTATACTCTCACTGTTACAGTATCGGCCCAGTTAATAGCCTAAGTATGGCATACGTATTAGATAATTCAAGGAGACAAAATGCCTAAAATATGTATTTCGTACAGCGCTTTAAAATGATCGATAGATGATTCAATTTCTTGCCCAATATTTTACGATATCACTCCACACCCGCGAATCACTTGACCGCATTCGTCAATGTCTATATCACATCATCGAAATCCAGAAGATTGGTATAAAAGATGAAACAGTCGTATGCTCAACATCATTCTCAATCGAGTTAATCGACTGATCAAATACAACACAATGGCATTCAAGGTATGGTTTACTAAAATTATCGTAAAATAATAATTATTTTAATTAAATAATTAAGAAGAAATAAAAGACTGATATTAAGATTTTGATTAATATTTGCTTCGTTATAAATAGATTTTGTTTATATCTACAAACAACTTAATAGAAAATGATCAGTTTTGAAAAATAAACCCTTGGCGATCAATTAATATTTATTTTAACTATAAATAAATAATAATTGTTCAGACTTTGCTTTTAAACAAATTTATTAATTGATATGATTAGTGTAAGTGCACCAGTAAAAGAACAAAATTGTCAAAATTTAGAAAAAAATTTAGAACAAATTATGTTAGTGCTATGTTAAACAATCCAAAATCAACTTAACATTATTATAAATTAATCAATGTATGAAGATTGAAAACTGTTAGTTTATTGGTCTTAAATATTCTTTCACTGGAGCTTACACACTGATTGAAAAATGTTTAAAGACGCGGAAAATTTGTAGCATTGTTGACAATCAATAATGTTGCAAATGAATTTTAGTTGCACTTTACCTACAATTTAATAATAAATATGATTATCATGAACAGTTCGTCGCCTTCGCCGCCCTTGTGGCCGGTGTTAACGCTGGAATTCTGGCCCCCGCACCGCTGGTTTACCACGCAGGATTTCCTTTGAGTTACGCCTCCGCCCCAGTTGCTAAGGTCATAACGAAGGTCATCAATACTGAATACGACTCCCATCCCCAATACAGCTTCAGCTATGGTGTCGCTGATAGTCTGACCGGAGATTTCAAGGACCAACAGGAGACTCGCGACGGAGACGTTGTCAAAGGAAGCTATTCTCTCCTTGAATCCGATGGCACCAAACGCATCGTCGACTACACCGCTGACGACATCAATGGATTCAACGCTGTGGTCCGCAAAGAACCCGCAATCGCCGTTGCTACTCCAGTAATCGCTAAAATTGCTGAACCAATCATCGCTGAAGCCGCTGAATCAATCGTTGCTGAAGTCGCCGTTGAGGAGGAAGCTAAGGAAGAAGACAAGGATGAAATTACGGTCGAAACTGAGGAAGAAATTGAAGAGGAGGCTAAGGAAGAAGCTCAAGAAGAAATTCAAGTTGCCGAAGACGATGCTGCTGTTGTTACTGAAGTCGCTGCTCCAGTTTTCACTCACGCCGCTAATCCAGTTTTCACTAATATCGCTGCTCCCATCGCATACTCCACGCATACTTATGCCAAGATCGCTGCTCCCATCGCGTACGCTGCACCAGCCTACACTAGCATCGCCGCTCCCATCTCATACACTGCACCAGCTTACACCAGTGTTGCTGCTCCCATCTCGTACACTGCACCAGCTTACACAAGTGTTGCTGCTCCCTTCACATACGCTGCACCAACTTACACCAAAATTGCTGCTCCCATCACGTACGCTGCACCAGCTTACGCCAAAATTGCTGCTCCCATCACATACGCTGCACCAGCTTACGCGAAAGTTGCTGCTCCCTTCTCTTACGCTGTTCCAGCTGCCTACCACGGATATTATGGATCGTCGTACTACCAATAAATAACTTGAGATTGTCATGATTCTTAAGATTGTTTGAATAAAGGATTTTTGATACTTTAAAATGGTTACATTTTATTTCTTGTTTATCTATGAATATTCTAACCAATTGAATGCTGTCTGAAGATTCTGCAATGAATTACTTGTACCCCTGTATGATTGGACTTAGGTTAAGACTTTCCATCCGCTTAGTGAACTTTTCGAATATTATCAGAATTATTACAATAATACATATATACATTTTACAATTAATTAAAGCGTGTCTACAAAATTCAATAAAAAAAATAGTAAAGGAAAGTCTGTTTTATGGAAATTTTCATTTAAAATTGTCAAACTGCTGTAGACATTGTTATTGCGCTTTTTCATTATTTTTGTAGTTTGAGCAAATCTCGAAATAATTACATTTAAAGATTAATAAGATTATTCATTAGATGTTAAACAAGCATATACATTTAGCTCCTTTTTTATCTTTATACAATTTTTGAAAACAATTGGAATAAAAGAGTATATTTTCTGGTCATGCAACTTTTATAATTTGAATAATGAATAAAACTCTCGTAATTTTTCACGTCATATATTAGTTTAAATTACATACAGTATATACTAATCTCAACAATGGGAATGTTTGAAGTAAACGACGTTGAATTTGACTTTTAAAAATAATGTTTCACTACATTTTTAAGAGTCTCTAACTAAATCGTGTAGTTAGTATAATCAGATTTTTAGTCGGTGAATCTATTAAAATACACTATTTACATTTAAAAATGCAAAGTCATGCGTTTCAGATCACAAAATTCGTCAGTGACCAAGCGCAAAGAGAAAATGACAAAGCGTAAATCATTCAGAACGTAGATAGGCAAACCTTTTTCACGGATCAATTTTCGACAATATTAACCTAAATTTAAAATGTAATCAATAAGAAGTGAACTGAAAAATATATAGTTAAGTTAAACATTAATAAATTCCTTTAAAAAAGAGTTATTTGAATAATTGATTACATCATATTAGCAATACAATACGTCATAAACTAAATCCAATACAGAAAATCCACAGAAAAAATGTTTGTTTTACAAATGTGGTTAATAATTAATTCTCATTCTGTATTTACATAAAAAATGCATACCTCGTCATCCGATATGTAAAACTTTAAGAATACGTAAATCCCATAAATAAAATTTAATTACTGTAATCCAAAGTGTTACGAAAGAACGTAATGATGACAAATTACATATAATATTAAATTAATCGTAAAATTTATGAATAACCTTATGAAATATCATTTTATTACTATATAGTTTTATACATTTAATGCGTATTACATAATGACTTAAGCTAAAGTTGTAATACAATTGTAATATTAATGCAAACAAGTAAAATAAACAAGTAAATTATATACTCAGAGCTATATAGCATTTGTATACTAACATTTTTTTTTAATGACTACAAATAAGGAGCAATTTTTAATATAAATTACAATAATATAAATGGCGCACTCTTAAAAGTCTTTACATGATATAATTCTATATTGTATTTAATTAGAAACAATATATGCAATATATGCAAATATGTGCAACAATCAATAGATTTAACGAATATTGAAGGTTATGTATATTTAAAATGTTTGGCATTGCCAAATTAATTACTTATGCAAAATTATATTCTTCAAATTAATGTAATGTTTATACAATGTAATATAAATGCATTTATGTTTATTGCCATGTATAATTCATTGCATTTATTACCACCAATAATATTGAATCTTCTACTGAATTGAAGTTGCAATTTACTTGTTTCAAGAAAATCAGAATGAAGAATATTTCTTTCTTTCGGTATTCTAGTGTTTTATTGTGCCACATGTAACAAATTTGTACACTCTTAAAAATTACATTGAAAAACACTTTGAAACCAACAAAGTTTACTTTCATAAAGACACTTAATTTTGGTTCAAAGTAAAATCTATTTAATTCAAATAAATTTTGTTTGAATCAAAAAAACATTTCTAAAAGAGTGTGACAATGTCTATATCTTATATTTTGTAATAAATTATTATTATACATTATTACAAAAATGAAACACAATAATTATTAGTAAAATAAATATTCAAATTTATAAATTGTCTCTATATACTGTTTTGCTATGTGAAATTTTATGTGTTAATATTTTATGTAATAAAATATGTTGTAAAAATATTTTAGACCATTAATTATTCTTTAAAATGCGTCGACAGTAGTGATATAAAAAAAATATAAGTGTAGAAAATATATATGTATAGAAGAAGTATTAATGAATTCCAAAGATTTAATTTTTTTTCTTCAATTTAATATGAATAGCTTAATTTCAACAATCCCATTATTCGTCAATGAAACGACCTTTCTAGCAAAATAGAGTGTGAATATGGCAGTGTCGGGCCAATTACAGAGAAGTTAGAAATGGCACAATTATTAGCCAATTCAAGGTGACAAAGACTAAAATTGTGTATACTTCGTACATTTATGTAGTGGTGAATAATCCAATTTCTTGCCCAATTTTTGGAATTGCGGTGTTACTATATCCACGACACAGATGACAAGATCATCAATGATTACGTTAGGTCATCACTAAAATACAGAAATTCAGTATAAAAGTCGAAGAAGATACGTTCCCAACATCATTCTCTATCGAGCTAATCGACTGACCACGTACAACATAATGGCTTTTAAGGTACGAGCT
>JABFOW010000462.1:0-11784 GCA_022817725.1 Archaeoteleia sp. ZL-2020 | reverse complement strand
GTTTTCTTTATTGAGAAAATATAATTACCATACAACAAATGCGTTATACGTTGCTTGAATGGTTAGTAGAACTTACTTAAAGCTCATGTAAAAAGTGAAACCAATAGTTGAACGCTAGTAATATTTGATAATAATAACGCTAGTACAGTATTTAAAGTAGAAGTTAACACTTGAAACGAAAAGATAAGAAACAATAAAAAATCCATACAAAATAATGATGAAAAAGTATTTAAATATAAAATATGATTTTAAAATACGTTCAAATTAATAGTGATTTATGTTATCAACGAATATTGTACCATCTTTTGTTGGAAATGTTGTGATGAACTACGATTAAATTTGCAATTAAATATATTGAAAAACAACGACTTTCATTCACTTTTTGGATTTCCATCAAAATATAGAGTTTTTCATTAAAAGTTTCGTCAAAAATCGATGAAAATATTGATTTTTATACAAAGTTTCAGTTTTTCATTAAAAGTTGACGATTCGATGAAAAATATTAAAATCTTCTTTTCCTGACTTTCAACGAATCCATAATTTTTCTGAAAACGCTGAAATGAAAGTAAATGAAAGTCATGAAAATAATACTGACTATGCATGAAAAACGACGCAATTTAATTTTGCACAGTATTGCATCACAAACATTTCCGTTAGGTTGTAAGACAAGCTTTATCATTATAGTAATATTTAAATTTTATATCATCATTTTATAATTATAATTTGAGAATATCGTTTTACAATTTTAGTAATATCACATTCACGTTCACAATTTTAATGAAATATTGATTTTCTTGACAATATATATTTATATACACTTTAATTACAGTAATATCATTGACATTGTAACTTAATGATGGCATAAACGGAACAATGTAGATGTAAATGATAAAACTTTCTGATATAATGATACAAATTATTAATTTTGTATTATTTTAAGTTCTTATACTGATCAAAATTAAAGTTTAAAATTTATGCCATATAATCCTAAAATCAAATTTAAATTCAAGCAAATTCAAATTTAAATTCAAGCAACTTCTTACACTTTATTATTGTTTTCACTTATAATAATCAAAATATGTTTGACACAGGAATTTAATGTGGGAAGAACGTATAGTAGATTTCCTGGAACAAAGCGTGCAAGTAGAAGGTTCGTCTTGGGGTTTGAAACTCGCGGACGAGATAATGGGAAGAGCAATGACACCCCCGATGTCAATAATGTTGTCTGCGATTTGCAGCAATGAAGCTCATGTTGTTTTGCTGGTCGAATTATCTCGAATGCATCACGGAAAAAATTCTGGGGAATATTCTAGGGCTGTAGGAATTTGCACTAAGCGCCATTTAGAGTTCGTTTTGAAAACAATGGAAGAATCATGCCACACGGAAGATGCCAAAAAGCTACCGGTGAAATTATTGGGCTTAATGAAGGATTCAAAGGCAGTTGCAACAGCCGAGGCAGCAAAAGCCGGTTTGTTAAAGTCTTATGCTGAGATAGCACGCAGAGCAGACGCAAACCGTATATTTCCTCATATTCAAAAACATATAGTGCCTTGGATTATTCGGCAGCTAAACGATTCCAAAGAAAATATGACAAAGGAGGCTGGTTTAATAGCTTTGGAACAAGTAAATATTAGTACCACAATATATTATAAATTATAAATAATTATTAAATATTGGTAAAATATTTAATACATTTTTACGTTTGTATATTATATGTTATTAGGTTGGTTGTGCTGTTCATCCTCAAAGATTAAATGATTCAGTTGGATTGCGTGCAAGAGGCACAGCTCTAGCTACTTTTCTGGCATTATTACAATCACCATCTGGATACAGACCGTTGCAGTTGTATCCATTTATCGTTAAAGCTGCAATTACACTAATGTATCCTTTTCTGAAATCTATGTTTAAATACGTCGTACAGTGTATGTGTATTAGCATACAACAATATTAAGATATTCTCAACTTATTACTTAACAAGATGACGAGACGTAACCTATTATAACACAACGTCGCTTTCAAATTTCTTTCATATAGAATTTGGTACTTGAAAATAGCGGTTGTGAGAAACATTTGCCCGTTACTGGAAACCAGTTCACTCGCATTCGTACTGAGTGAGAGATAGCGCGAGTAATTTCAATATTTAAAACGTACTAAATAAAATAAGACGAGAAAATTATAAAACAAATTAAATTTTATTTAAGGAAATATTAAAATCAGTGGATTAAATGTTACTAAATCTTAGTTTACGTTTCTGCTGTATAAATGAAACGACATTTATATATATAATTTAAATTTGGTTAATCTTGAAAGCCAATTTAATTGATTTATAGATTTTTAACCATCTTTCTACAGTATATTTAAATATCATTTATATATTTCGAATTTAATTTCATTATTATTATAATTATACAAAATTCCGTTTATAAAATTAATTATTGAAATATTCAAAACGTACTATGATTCATTCAAAATAAGTAATAAACATTTACCAAATTGGCAAGTCACATAATATTTAATTTGTATGAGAATCTATTTTTATTTTAATATAAATTAGAAACTATAAATATCACAAGCTATAAGCGAATATTAACAAACATACCTTTACTTTTAAATTTAATTTATCCTCTAAGATTGAAATTAATATTTCAAATATTGCACTATTACGATTTACAATTTTAATATTTATACATCTATACAGTTTCTTATACATATAGTATAATAAGGTTGGCATCAGTTATATTTATTGCCTTAATCGAAATATAGACGATTACCTCCGGTCTTAAGTTTAGAAGAAAAAGAATTGCTATTAAGTACGATGCTGGATAAAACAATTGCAGCAAGTTCAGAGGTATGATTCAATGTTTTGTTGCACTGCTATTAATTATAATATTAAGGAAAAATGTACCATTCATATGAATAAAATCGAAAATTTATAGTTTTCAAACGTAAAATTTCCGATTGAATGAATCAACCGATTTCAATGTTTTTAGTCACTGTTGAAAACACACCTCAGATATTGTTTATTATTACGATTTAAAAAGTGGTCGAGCACTTTGTTTGCAAACATTATACCAAAAATATAACTATTTTTTAAATAATCATGTTAGCAAAATTCAATATTAGAAAAGTGAAAATTCGGTCAATACAGGAAAAATAATTAAAATGTACTACACTGCATTAAACAAACAAAATAGAATGCTGCAGCAGTACATTAAACAAAGAAATAATAATACTAGATTGAGAAATATAAATAATGCGACGTTTCGGTCCCCAATTCGGAACCCTCTTCAAGAAAATAAATAGAGAATAATAATAATAAATAGTTTGGCATGTAGCTAATATTATAAGATTCTGTTTTATAGAATCTGTATGATACCAAAAGAAATATGTTAAATGGAATTTTATTAAAACGCCTTCTTTTTCAGTTATATTTTTTATTTATTTTAAGTAAAATAAATTACTTAAATTTATCATATTTTAAAGTTTAAATATGTTTTATTTTTGTACATTTGATTTGAATTAGTACATCAAAAATTGTTCTGACAAATTTGTAGTTTATTTCTCAAAGAGCACGTAAAAATTAAATGCACATCATTCATAATATAATTGCCAGAGCGTTGACTTGTACAGGTACGAAGTTGGCTGTAAAAAAATGATCAGTTGGCATCACTATTTTATATATGTCACTTGTCATAAGCCTCGTTGGCGCAGGCATTCGATCAGCATTCGATTCAAAACAAAACGCAGTCAAATCTTTTCACAATAATTCAAATAATTGTTTGTCATTTGCTATTTAGATACGAAAAAATTACGTTACGAAAAAACGATTATTCATACAAAAAATATATCATTTTTTATATTGATTTATTTATGTTATTTAACATATTCTTTGCCAATTATCGTTAAAGTTAACAAAACAGTATATCAAAGTTTGTAATAATAATATATTATAAACAATTTTACAATTATAATTTATACTTGGCAAATGGCAAACAATTATTTGAATTATTGTAAAAATATATGACTGCGGTTTGTTTTGAATCGAATGCTGATCGAATGACAAGTGACATATATAAAATAGTGATACCAACTAATCATTTTTTTACAGCCAACTTCGTACCTGTACAAGTCAACGCTCTGGTCATAAGCTAGTCACTAATTTGTTTAATTAATTTATTAATTAATAAATAAATTTTATTAATTTACCGTCTGTATAAAATAAAAATTCTTGTATGTTCACTTTATTTAACCGTCTCAGTCCTACGTCTCGATGAGTCCTCCCTTGGGTACATTAACACCCCAAAAGGTGTTGGGCTACCATTTTGTTTGCAATGAGTACTTTCAAATATATCTATACATCCCTAACAGCACAGTTATTTTTATCTTTATTTATGCTAATCCACACATACAATCCATCCTTTTTTGTTTTCAAATAATTTGTTTCGGGTTCCCAGTACATCATACATCTACCGTTTAATAGTACATCAATAATACCGGTACAACCGAAAGAAACTTGAAAATAGAGATACGTGTACGGATACCGATATGGACTATCGGTATTATCATATCGATATAATACCGTAACCGAAATTAATTTTGGTATTTATTCCCTGTTTGGTACTTATTACAACCACTGCCGACATAACTATAAACATTTTAATGAAAATTTCTATGCACCGTTTTATTTGGTCACGACTTTATTCAGTCTGCTGAAATGTATGGAAATTATTCGAATATAATTTGTATTCAACTGTATTTAAAAAAAAATAATAATTAATTTAAAGCTACAATCATTACAAATTTTTCATCAGAACCACAGAATAGGCACATTTTTAACTTTTTATATGATAATAATTTAACACAATTCATAAAGATGAATTAAATTATGGATTTATTACGTATCTTTGCGTCTGAAAGAGATAAATAAAGATAAGAAGCATGATATGTGAAAAAAACTTACAACATTGACTGGATGAATGGCCGAAAATGAATAAATAGTTCATTCCAATGAAAGCCATTTGTTAGGAAAATAAGTTGAAACAATTTCACGGCAACAAACAATACGAGAAATGTCATAGAGGGAAAAAGGAGATACAAGAAAACATGAAACATGAAAAGACGAGTACGAAGGAACGTAAATGAAGAGAATTGAAAAGCCTATGGCGAAGGAGAATTTCAGTAATAGATTGAAGACAATATAAATAGAGAATGGAGAAAGGAAAGGTACGATTAATAAAATGTGAGGTGAAGAATGTGTAGAAAGGAAAGAGATGGACCATGGACAGACTATAACCATGGGCGCCTGGAGGGGGGGTGGGAGACAAGCTCGGGCTCGGCTCCATCTTACATTTTGAAAAATTATAGAAGATTAAACAACATTAATTACATATTAGAATGTTATTGAGATTGAAAATTATTACATCTGTTTCGTTGGCTAAAAATAAAATATGTTCAGCATATGAATTAAGATAGCTGCAATTATTAACAACTTTATTACTTTATGTTGGCCGAGTTCATACGGATGTCGATGATGCCATTTACGATATTCTCACATTTGTGAATTTGTATATAAGTTATGCTACTTGAGTTGCGAATCGACTGACAAATCACCTCAAGGTGATTTAAAAACTATATTTAATAATTTAAACTGTATTCAAATATTTAAAATCTATTATTCAATATGAGTGCTTTGTACTCTCCCCCCCCCCAACCTTCACCCCCTTCCAGGTCCATTTTAATCTAAGCCCCACCTTACAGAAATTTCTGCGGGCGCCCATGAGTAGAACATATTGAGAACAGAAAGAGGGAACAATAACAACGTAAAAGGATAAATAGTACATAAAAATCAAGCGAGAAGAAGGACGGAAATACATCTAAAGGAAGGAAAATAATGACGGAGAGAGAGGGAGGAAGATGAGTGTATGACTACTAAAAGTACGGAGAAGTGCGAATATGAGAAAATAAAATAATGTTTACAAGGGAAGGATTACACGAAGAAGCTTACCTCATCTGTATCAGACAAGAAACGACAAGTGGACCTATGTATTTTTTAGAAATGTCTTTTTTAATCATATATATGTAGAGTATTAATTTTTTCAATCCAATGGTGATCAAGGTAGGACCTGGCTTTTATTAATAATTCGAACGAAGGTAGATATCATTGACCCTTAATGCGATGTTTCGAATACACTTGCTAGCCATTACCAAGCTATAGCTTTATTACAATTATTAATAAAAGTCATTTTATACCTTGGCCAACATTGGATTTAACAGATTAATAGATATGGAAAAGGAACAGAATTATTTCCAAAAAATACCATATGTACAGTACTTCGTGATTGTGAAGATGTTTAAAAATTGTTTGGTAATAGCCAACTGTAATACGCTAGGGAAAATATACGGGATTACTGCTGTGTCAGTCGATAAAGAGTACACGAAAATTGAATATCAAGAAGATTGTTCGCAATTTTGAAAAATATTACAGGAAATATCAAATTTATATTTACCTTTTATCGCTTCCAATTTTTTTCCGTTCAATTTCTTAACTTTTTTTCGATTTCCTGATCTATTCGTTCCTCTGCCGGATATCGTACTATTGCACAATTCGTCTTCGGCAAACAAGATTCTACCCAAGTCTCTCGCAAACGTTGGGGATCGATTACTGTCAATAAATTGTAGAATTCTTCTGTGCGGATCCATTCACCGCGCCCGTCGTGAGTCTGGTATAATAAGAATAAAAATGTTAATATAAACTTCAATTTAGTATTAATTTGTTAAAAAATTATAACCTACATATAATATACATATAAAATTCTAACTATACGGTAGATACTACACATTACCTCTCGTAGCCAACAGCAACTAAACGTGCCGTCGCAGTGCTTGTCTCTGGATTTTTTGTTATTAAATCCTTTACTACCTCTGTTACAGAAATCGCCACATTAAAACGAAAGTATGCATAGAAAAAAGCGCATTATTGTTTAACTGTCGCAATAACATATAATCGTATTGACTTGTGTAAAAAATCACTTTGTATTGACACTTGCCTAATATCACCCGATATCGCATAGATATAGAGATATCGCGTGAACATCTTCTCGATATCTCGATATCCATGCGACATCGGATGTTAATAGGGTTATAAAAAATGTTCGTCAGCATTGCGGAACTTGGTTGAATAAATCAGATACAGTATTGAACAACGCCAATGCGTTTATAATTATTTTTCAACTATCTCCTGCATTTACAACTACTTTCAGCGTACCTTTAACTTCTTGAAAGTGACTCAAGATTATTTCTTGCAGATCTGTATTTAATTTATATGTCGTTTCAAACATTTCTTTTTAAAGTATCTATTTCATTCTTTAAAATTTTAATTTCTTTTGTTTTTAAAGAATTATTATCCATCAGTCATTTTATTTCGTTTTTCCCCCTTTCTTGCTTTCCATGACGTGCCTGTATACAAATGTTAGACGACGTTAGTAAAAATTGTTAACTGGTGTTTGTGAGACTTCACATTTCCAGAATTGGAATCGAAATATCACATGAGAAAAGTATGAAAATGTCTGCGATGCACGCATTCCACACATCTTCGACTTTACGAATGTACGGTGTAAAGCAAGCGTAATAATAAAAATTAATAATGTTATGTCCTCTTTTCTTATCTTTTTTACAACCGTGTGTATAATATAAAGTCATCCCTGGTGTACATATTTTCTCTGCAAAGAACATTGACTTTTGCAATTTCGATATATTTTAACAGTTTCTCAAAGTTTTCCACAGTTGTTAGTAAATGTTACTCAACATAAACTTTATTTATATATAAACTGTGAAAAACTGTGAGAAACTTTTCAAAATGTTTAAAAATGAACAGTTTTAAAATTTAAGTTATAAATGTAGTAGGGATTTCTTACATTCTGTACAATATTGCACTTACAATGAAATTAAATTGTAGAAATTTATTTGACTGTAACTGTTAATTTTATATATGATCGATATATGATTGAATAACATCTGTATGTACTCACTTCATTCTCGTCGCTAATACTGGAGTCACTTTTTGTATATTCAACATTTGACATCTTCTTATCAATTGAGATTTTTGAACGTTTACTTTCGTGTATTTTGTTCGCTTTCCGTACTTTCGAACGTTTTATCCCTTTCTGTTGTTGGTTTTGTTTGGCCGTATCCTTTAGAAACTTCTACGACAACGTTCATACAAAAAATGTACATCATCAATTTTTTTACAACAAATTTGTTTAGTTACAAACAAGTAATTATACGAACCTTCTTTCTTGAACCAGATTTGATTTTTTGTGATGAACGCTGTAACTAAAAAATTTAATTTTTAAAGGAAAACTATTTGTCTTAAATAATATATGGTGTTTATTGTTTTGCAGGATAGGTTAAGGCAATGTACCAAAGGATTTATACAATATACATAAATATAAACTTTTTCTTCTGATTTGAGGAGCTGATATGCTTTTCACAAGCAATTTTGTCTGTATATCTAATCATATATTTGGTGAATAAAATCTTTTCAATCTGTACTTTTGACTCGCTTCAACCAAAAAATTGCATTTGTTAAAGGATATCTCTTTTTCTTAGCAATTCAAGTATCACAAACATGATACAATACAGTTCAGGAATTGTTAAAATACTAATCGATACAATTCATGATGTGTATTGTATCGTGTTTATTTCAAGCATTCAGCTATATTCCTTTAAGTCAAAGAATTTAATTAAGATATTAAATGATTTGAAGGTATTCTTTTTACGAACTGGAAAATAATTGTACATGTTTAATATACATTGCAAATATATTTATATTATACAGGTATTTGTAAAGAATAAACATTTTTTTTAATAGCAAATCCATATTATTCACAAAGAGCCTGTATTTCTTACAACCTATTTGACTTAATGTAAAATTTGATGCAAGTCACAATTAAAATTGAAAAATACTTATAACAATAATAATAGTATGTATATTATAACATAATTTTAGTTTAAAAAACAATGAATTTACATTATTTATATTATTTCCTTTTTTGCAGACATATGTCATCAATCAAGAACTCCGTATCAAATTTCCAATACAGAAGAAGATTAGCAAAACGTGCAAGATAATATATTTCTGCATATTTCGGCAATTATTATTAAGCATAATTTAAATACAATAATTAATACACAGTGTTATTTCACAGTGCATTGTCATTCATGTTATTTAAATTGAAAGTTTGTATAAATTTAAATCTTTAAAAATTATAATTTATTGTCAAAGTGTCAAATGTGGAGAATATTAAAATATGTAAAGACAGTTTCTTTGACAATAATATGGATTTTCTATTTAAAAAAGGATGTTTATTTTTTAGAAATACCTTCATATAAATATATTTGCAATGTTTAATCAAAATGTACAAATTGTTTATTACCAATGTACGAAAATTTTGAATAAAAATGTACAAATATTTTACATCATATTTTTAAGAGAAAGAGAATCCTTTAAAAATTTAATTTCTCAGTTAGAGCGAGTCACCAATGCAGAATTTGAAAAAATGTGCCAATCAATGAATAATATGGATAAACACGATATCATACAATATTATGATACTTGTATTGTTATCAACCATTTTTCGTTTACTGGGATGTATTACGTCATATCATTTCTTGAGATTTGGTCAACCAGATTATCTTGACAATTTAATTTGTTAGCATGTATAATTCTAATATACCTGGTTGCTTCAAAGTACAAACTATTTGACTTAATGTAAAATTGGATGGAAGTAACAATTAAAATTGGAAACTGCTTATAAAAATAATAATAGTATGTATATATTAGAATATATCACCCCCCCCCCCCTTCCGTAACTAAAAATATATTGTATTGTATGTTACAAAAATTGTGAAACAAATAATTGAAACTAAGTGTTCACGCATCGTGCCAAAAATTGGGATATATGCACAATAAACGCGTGCAATAAATGGCGCACGGCTAAATATGACGAGGTCTTTCGACTTAACTGATGGTTTTAAAAGTTTGACTTACTTCTTTTACCATTATATCATCTTTTTTCACCATCGTTTCAGATTTTCGTACCGATTGCTGCTCAACCACCTTTGCAATTTTTTTGTCCACAATCTCGTCAACGCTTAAAGGATTGTTCTTCATATTAACCTTATCCTATTACAGAACAAACGTGAACTATTAAGAATTACATTTATGAATAATTCAAACATTGTATTGCAAACTAAACTTAGTGTATAATAAAGTGTATAATATATATGTAGGCAATACCATTGATTTGGCAGAACTGCTTGTCTTGCACGGCAGCATCGACGAGAAATCTGATGCAGATTCCAACAACACAGATGTATATGTCCATTCTTATTTATTATTATAAGCTTAACTTCTTACTTGGAAGTTGTTAGAATATTTAAGATTATATATTTTAACTAAATTTATCTAAATTTTGCAATTGCCACATTATATATTTTTGTTTGCTATATTTGATCTTATAGTTTCTAAAGAATTTATAATACTAAAGAGGATTCCAAAATAAGGAGTCGAAACATGTATACTTAATTTTTATATAAACATTTTCAAATTAATAAAGTTTTTTATGCTTCCAGAAACTATAATATTTGAATATAACATATTTGATAAAACCACGTTACCTCCAACGTCAAGAATAGATCCCTGATCAAAGCTGTTTATATTGTACAGCTTATGTAAATTTATATTGTTTGGATCGCAATTATTGATGGCGGATAGGGGATACACACAATTCTTGCCATTTTTAAAGTGAACGTATGCGAACATATTTAAATTGATAGCATAAGTTTAACACAAATGTACCTGGCAGAAATACATTACACAATTACATTTGTATATAATCTATCATACATAAAATAAATATAAAAATAGAATATAAAAATAGATATAAAATATCTGTCTTCCATTTCTACATAAGATATTCCATCACCCTTACCTGCAGGCTACGCTCGCAGAAGTGTGTACGAGACCACTGTCAAACTCTGTCCTTCGGTAACCGTGCATTTATTGAACAATGCAAAGGGCGTATTTCAATAGTGGTCTCGTGACAGACTTCAGCATGTATAATACATTGACACGGACAACGATTATGAACAACTTTGGTGTTTAGAGGATGTACACCAATAGACAGATTCACATGTACTATAGACAGATCTTATATAGTATATCCGATATCGACTAATGCAAATATTTCAGGATATAAAAATACATTTCTGTATTATTGTTAATATAGCGTTCCTCCTATTATTATTTGTCAAGTTCCTATTTTTCACAAGCCTTTTACATTGGTACGACACGTGGCAGAATAAGGTTAAGATCATATTTGTATTACCTGCATCTTTCTGGTACGAGAATCTCTGCACAAATACAAAGTTCGAAGCCAAAATCACTGTAAATATGTGTAACGTAGGTTAAATATCATACATTTGCTCTTCACAGATCAGTAATATTCGCAAAATGTTTATAACGTTGGAACTGATGATGCTAATTTTGTTCAAAGTGTTGTTAGTACAACGCAAGGCCGGTTTACCAATTGTTGGAGGCTTTTCAATCGGAACGATCGGAACTGCCAATCAAAAGTAACCGTGCGTTGCACCTCGTGCACGCACGAAATTTTAATCAGCACCCATTTGTTACGTCGGTAAACGCGGTTTGCCCGATATAACACAATCGATACCCTGTTCTTGCAATGTGATCATGCAAGACGCCGGTCTTGCGCGACGTTCTGG
>JABFOW010000461.1:0-11785 GCA_022817725.1 Archaeoteleia sp. ZL-2020 | reverse complement strand
GAATATATAGTCAAAGTATAGCGTTTGTGTAGTTCGAACATCGATTTAAATCACTATCGGAATTTGGGCAATAAGCCAGGTGTTTGGTATTCGTAAACAAACATTGTTATTATTTTTGGCATTTAATAAAATAAAGTTTATTTTGTATTTTTATCTAACAGTGGGTAAAAAGTCTATAGTACATATATGCCATTTAATTAAAATATATGCTTGTAAAAGGGTCATATAATTACATAATTTTATTTCAATTACCAAAAGGAAAAAAGGAAAAAAACGTCATATTATGCAAAAGTACGAAAGGAATTAGTATCTTGGATTCCAAACGTTTGTGTAAAAGTAATTAAGTAGTGAAAAAATACATTTTTAAAGTTGAAATATTGTTAAACTGTAATTTATAAGTATGAACAAATTAGAAATTTGAAAAGTGATTATATTGTGTTTTACATTTTAAATAAGTATATTATTACACATTTTTGCAATTGTAAACTATAATTGTTACTTACTATATTTAAGATTTAGAATTTAAAATAAAAGAAACGTTCTAATTGAATCACTAAAGTTTTGGTACTAAAATAAAATTTCACTCTGCGAAAATTCCACCACGTCTCTCGTATATCAATCGTTTCGTCTGAACCTTAAAAACAAATCTACATATAAGACACCTTTTTCATGAGAAAGATTTCTATCGCAAAAAACCGGAAATTACATCAAAAGCACGTCTCGTGGCGATGATATGCGAAAATCGTATTTCTTAAAAGACAAATACGACGAATTTTCGTCATATTGAAAGAAAAATGATGACTAAAATCGAAGCAAAAATGTAAAGTTTGTAAACTGTGTATTGTATTTATAACAATAACCACAATTTATAGTAATATCTTTTGTTATATGTAACGTGATAAACAAAATTTTTGTTTTATAAATGACTTAATGAAAGCATAGCAATATTAATTTAAGAGTTCAAAATAAATAATAATGTATAAGTTTTAATTAAAACTTATATGTAAGGAATTGATTAAGTTAAAATACCTCTTTCTAACTATTGACTCGACGTATGATACTAATCTTATAATGCTTTGTATTTGCGCATTTATTCCATATATATAATCCCATAAATATATGATGAAAATCGAACTTGTTAAATAGTTAATTAAATGAAAGCCAATTACGTCACAAAAGGAAAATGCGTCAAATTTTATGTATCGTGTACAAAAGTTATAATCTAGTTTCACAATATTAAACGTTAATTAAATTATGTTTTAATTTGCTCTGGGGCCTATATGAAAAGAATCTTTATAACATGATGTAGTTTTTATATCTTTTAATCCTATCAAACGGTATTTTGCAACTAACTTTTTCCAAAATACACAAAATTTGTTTATAAATTGTATTTATGGTAAAATTAACTATCATTATATTTTATATTTTCAAAGATATTAGATGAGAACTATTAACTCAGTTTAATATCTCTATTTTATTGGAAAAGGAATTACTAGTAAATTGATAATATAAAGTACCTAATAAATATCAATATTATTAACGTAAATATGTTTTTAATTACTATAATCACTGAGTAAAAAAATAATTTTAATGGTCTTAAAAGTAAAAATTATACATAAAGTACATCAATGACATCAGTATTTCCATTTTCATTGATTTTAATCCAGATTTATTAATTTATTTTTAGGAAATGGTGCCTGTTATTTTAGATAATTTAACAGATGAAGAGCTAAAGAAAGAAGCGAAAAATGAGTCTAAAAATGATGCGATATCGTCGATTATAAAAGCTTTGAAGAGTTTCGTCTCGCGTGTACCACAGCCGGAGGAGATGATAAAGAAATTGGAAATTTTGAGACTGAAAATGATACTAAGGCTTTTGCAGATATCTTCCTTCAATGGAAAAATGAATGCATTGAATGAAGTGAACAAAGTAATCACGAGTGTCAGTTATTATCCGCATCGTAATCCAAATATGGAGGAAGAGGAATGGCTCACTGCCGAACGAATGGCGGTAAGTTTTTTAGTCAAAAACATCTATTTAATAATTCAAATTATATAAATTGTCATGTAAACACCTGAAATTAATAATTTTTAACAGAAATGGATTAAAGAAAATGGCGTGCTAGAAATAGTTTTGAAAGATTCGTTACATCAACCGCAATACGTTGAGAAATTAGAGAAAATATTACGCTTTATTATAAAAGAACATACGTTGACGCTCGAAGATTTGGATGCCGTTTGGGCGGCACAGGCAGGCAAACACGAGGCGATCGTGAAAAATATTCATGATTTACTAGCCAAGCTGGCATGGGACTTTAGTCCGGAACAACTCGATCATTTGTTCGAATGCTTTCAGGTACTGAATTTCGAGATGTATGTTATATGTATTGAAATCGTATGCTTTTTGTTTATTTTAATCGATGTATTCGTGTTCAGACAAGTTGGAAAACTGCCAATAAGAAACAACGAGAAAAGCTTTTGGAGCTCATACGCAGACTCGCTGAAGATGACAAGGATGGAGTTATGGCACATAAGGTTAATATACTTGAATTAATTGTTAAATTAAATATTAATATTAACGTAATTGTACATTAAATTCTAAAGATTACCAAATAGACTATACAGTAAACATAAACGACGTTGGCATCCGTGATTCTCATGGCTATCTCAGCGTCGTAAATGTGAAATATTTGTTAGTACTTCAAAAAATTCATTTAAATATATAAATTGTACGTTCAACATTTGTTTCATTTTGCTTTCTATATATAATTATTCTTCGTTTTTAGGTTCTAATGTTATTTTGGAACTTGGCCCATTCTGATGAAGTTCCTACAGAAATAATGGATCAGGCTTTAACTGCTCACGTAAAAATACTCGATTATTCGTGTTCTCAAGAGCGAGATGCACAAAAAACAATCTGGCTAGACAAATGCGTAGAAGAATTGAAGAATGACGACAAGTGGGCACTTCCAGCTTTGAAGCAAATCCGTGAAATTTGCTGTCTTTACGAACCCAATCCAAACATGGGTCACAGTCAACGTGGTCACCATGCGTATTATCGGTTTGTACAATATCTGATAAATGTACGATACTGTTTGTGAAGAAGAATCAAAGAAAATCTAATGTGAAATTTCATCTCTTTATAGGCAAGAGGTTATAGAAAGTTTGCAAAATCAGCATACTGTTGTAATACTCGTCACGAACAGTTTAACAAATTACATGGATAAAGTACGAAAACTCGTGGAAACGAACCCAGACATAGACGCGACTACTTATATGCCCGATGGTCGTTACAATCACATCGCACAGGTGCAAGAGAGACTCAATTTTCTGAGATTCTTGCTAAAGGTTAATTAACATTTTCTTTCGTATCAAGTTGCATGGTCATTTTACTGCACAAAAAATGTGCTATCATCGATTGATTTATATTTCAAAGATCAATTTTTGTTATCGTATCGTAAATTGTAATAAATAGTGGCATATACTCAATTTTATACCAATTCGGCGTCGATTTTAGGATGGACAACTTTGGCTTTGTGCGGAACAAGCTAAACAGATTTGGCAGTGCCTAGCAGAGCAGGCTGTATTCGTCTCGGACAGAGAAGCCTGCTTTAAATGGTTTTCGAAATTGATGGGCGAAGAGCCCGATCTAGATCCGGCGATTAACAAGGATTTCTTCGAGAACAATATATTGTTGCTTGATCCGACACTATTGACGGAAAGTGGCATCAAATGTTACGAAAGATTCTTCAAAGCCGTAAATTCGAGAGAAGGTAAATTGAAGTTAAAACGAAGGACGTTTCTTATGGATGATGTTGATCTAATCGGAACGGATTATTTATGGAGAGTAAGTACATTTGTTGTAATCGCACATAGTGAACTCTGTTTGAATACGATAACAAATTATGCAGACATAAACCTTTTGATTTTTAACAACTATTAACAAGTTGAAAAAGATTACATTAAGTTTAAAGAATACAAAATATCATAAATATCATTAATGATATTAAAGGTAATGAATTTGTTAAAATAATTATACAGATTTTATTTTATTTTGCCTGTCTTGACCCAATATATACTTTTTGAAAATACAGATTTTATGTCCAATTTATGTCTTTTTTTTGCAATGTTCTATATTGGCCTTTATTTTATTTTAGGTCGTAACGAATAGTCCTGAAGAAATTGCAAATCGAGGCATAGAATTGTTGAAGGAGGTCAACACTAACTTGGGACCTCGGTTGCAGTCAACGGTTCTGGAGTTTCACGAAACGTATATTGGCGAGTGCATGGATAGGTTGAAGGCACACTTCGACAGTCTTTATGTCCTCAGACAAATGTACGTCGAAGGGAAAGAAGTCGATCAAGTGTCTAATAAAGTACGAATAGAAGCAATGAAGACATGTCGCGTTATGAAAGTTTTGCAAGAATACATCAACGAATGCGATTCGGCTTTTCCTGGGGAGCGAAAAATTTTACCACTACACAGGTAAGTTCAAGTAAAAACCAGTAAACAGTTTATTAATACCAATATTGACAACAATTTTAAAATCCGTTTTTTGTATCGAAATCGATGTTTTTAAATTTAAAAAAGTATTTTAATAGAAACAAAATGACGTTTTATATCATAAACAATTAAGATGTATAAATCAATGTAATTGTATTTTTACCTGTATCTTCTTTGTTACTTTTATTTGATAATCGCAGTGTGATTTAAATGTAAAGTAATTAATTATTATAAAATATTTACTTATTAATTAAGTTATATTTCATTGTATAACATTGATATGTAAATTATAACACTCTTTTTCGGATTTTAGAATATTATTTAATAAATCATATGATTTACTTTAACATAATTACATTTGACTACGATCTTGTAGTAATCTAATCTTGTGCATGGTTGCAATTAAAAAAAGGATGAAATAGCTAGAAGCAAAGATTCTATCGTAATTGTATTTGTTACAGGGCAGCTCGAGGCAAACATCTATCCCTTGTGATACGTATCGTAAACCCTAATCGCAATGTAGATGATATTGAAATTTTCGCTCATAGTAATGATACTTTAGCATCTTTGAGACGTCAGATACTTCGTAGAATTAAGGCAAGTGGTACGAACGTCAAGATGGACTTATTCATTAATGGTGAATCTCTGGAGCAAGCAGACGATCGTAAACTACTGTCTCAAATACCATTGAGAGACAAGACGGTTAGTATTTTCGATAATTAAATGTTTACAGATTTTTATTATTTTTTTACATTTCTATTTATAAAGGAGCATTTAATCATTTGTGTTTATCGCGTCAAACATAGATGAAGTAGTGACATGTTAGTTATGATGAATTTTTTTAGTTGCTGTCTGCCAAATTGTGTCAAGTTAATACTAATATGCCGAGCTCTCCGGACAGCAGTTCAGATAGTTCAACCAGTTCGCCCCATCATCCATACGATGCCCCTAATTTGGAAGCAGAAAATAGTTTGCCCGGAGTAGTAAGTCATCCGCCAAATATAAGAGTTAAATCGTTCTGAAATAAACCTCCACGTAATTTTTTAAATTTATTTCAGGTGATGTCGCAGGTGCCTCATTATACTCAGTTCTTTTTTCAATTAGCTGATTTTGGTTGTACGTTGCAACATGCTCAACTAAGAGACGGAGCACGCAATCTGTTACAGCTTATTCCACCTGACGCGAACACCGTCACTTGTTTGCAGTGGCTTTTCAGCCATTACAAAGAGGATGAAGTTTCGCAGAGTCCTCTTTGCAACGAACAGAATATCAGTGTAGATACGTTATTTTTTACAGCGAGCCCCAGCCAAGTTTTGTATAATTTAGAGGTAATGTATATTATTGCGACATTGCGAAAATTTTCAAGTCAAATTAATGAACTGAAATAATAATTTTACGTAAGGTAGTTATAGTGGAAACCCGCTATAAGCAGCATTTATGAGTAGTAGGGGTTTCAATTTCTAGGAAATGACTTCCATCGCTCTTACTTTACTTTTCCTCTTACATTGCAGTCAATGGGTTTGAAACAGTTTGTAGACAAAATAGCATAGAATTGTTGAACATTTCAAATTTAGAGACTTTTTAGTATAATATACAAATATATCAAAGATTGTCCCACAAGAAGGGACAAAATTACATTCGTAATAATTATTTATACATATATTTTGTTTATTTCAGGTGTTATACACGCTTCTGATGCCAGCTCTCGATCCTTTGTCCGACAAAACATTCGAATTTCAATACAATTTCATTAAGAGTGGCGAGGCTGGTGTCATTCTCGACATGCTCACAAAAAATAAATTCCTGCCGAACGCAGACGAGACAACCAAGCGGTCGGCCTACCTGACTGTCCTGAAGCTCTGCAAATTATTGCTAACTGTCGTCGGCAATGTCATGGGTTGCGTCATGGGGGACATTCAAACGCAGCAAGTAACGTTGCCGGAAAATCACGACAATCACGTGCACAACAACAGATTGTTGATAGGCGTACTCAAGCAAGCGTTGCATCACGTGCCTAATCAAAGCACGGAGTACATGCTGCGAAACGTCGCTACCAAGCTGGCGCAGCATCTGGCCGGCCATATACTGTCAGGCGGCACAGAATCCGACAGGTGCCATCAGCTCTTCATGCACGCTCTATCGTGGGAGCTGCCGGACATAAGTACCATTCGTGCCATAATTAAATTAGCTTGGGCTGCCTCGACGGGCAACTTGAACAATGTCAATGCCTCTGCAGACGTCTTGCACGCGGCGCATGAGACGAATCAACGGGAGCAAAAGAGTCCGGACAACAACGACGTTTTAGGTAAGTGTTTACTTTTTGATTGTATTTTATTCTTCACGTATATACTTTTTATTTATAAAGTAACACTTATAATGTAAATTATTGTTGACATTTTGTTTCATCTTGTAGTCTGCAAAGAAGCGTTGGAAGTTCTGACGATTGCGTTAATTCTCAATCCTGTGGCACTGGAAACGTTAATGAGAGACAAGTCGTGGCATACGTTCCTGATAGATCTCGTGTTGCTGAGCACTTCCAGATCTGTGCGAGTCGCCGCGGCCGAACAGTTTCTACTTATATCCACGTGGTGCAGCAACGGAAATCAGCCCTTACAATTTTCTATCACGCTTTTATTCAATGTCATCGATACAACTGTCATGGAAAATGCTAAGCAGAGTAAAGAGTTCTTTCAGGTAAAACATAGACCTATGGAAGTGTAAAATTCTCGTTATAAGATACATTATTTTATTTGTATATTGCATATGGTTTATTGCGTTCTATACGTACATATTATACATTTTATACTTTCTGTTATTTATTTAATACTTTTTGAATGTATTTTTTGTCCATATTAATTTTGTTTCAGTAGATTTGTTTTAATGTATCATTAATTATAAAATGAATTTTACTTTATTGCGTTAATATTTTTGTTTGATACTTACAAAATTCTTCCGAATTATATCGTTATTGTTAAATATTTAAAAGCGATACAATTAATGAAAATTGATGTAAAATATAACATATATTTAGTCCCTGTACAGTATAACACAGCTTAACATGTTTTTTTTGTTTACAGCTTCTTTGTAGGTTAATAAATTATGCACACGCATTAGGATGCCCGATTTCCAGTGCAGAAACTTTACTGAATATTGAAATAGCGTGGTTGAAAAAAGTACGAGATAAAGTTAAAGACACTGGAGAAACTCACGTGGACGAAGCTGTTCTGGAGGGTCATTTAGGTCTTACCGAGGAATTGCTGTCTCTTCTACCTGCTAGTAAAAAATTCGAACTAGGTTCGGATGAAAAGCGTGGGATTAATTTACTAAAAGTGAGTAGCTTTAATTTCGTATAAAGTATAAGTCACAAATCATTGTACATAGTTCTGTACAATATTATTTTAATTTTGTTTTTTCTCCTAAAATGAGATTATTAATAGTGAGTAACTTTAAATTATACATTTATTCCTCAATGATATATTTATTAATTCTTTATTGTTCTCAATATATATATATATATACAGGGTGGTCCACACAACGTGTGCACGTTATAAATGTGTGGACGTTGGGTGGTGCACACGTTGCGTGGACAACCCTGTATATATATATATTTTGTATATCAGCTTAGAAATAATTGTTCTTTAATCTGTTGTTGTAACTTTATTCTAGGAATTAGTCGAAGATTTCATTTTCCCTGCATCGCGTCTAATGCTGCAGCTACGCAGCACCGGCGAGTTGAGCTCGTCTCAGGCTTGTCCGGTCTGCACCACTCCGCAAACGACAAGCGCGGCCTTCGACTTGCTCGTTGGCCTTTGCGTAGGCTGTGTACCCAACATGAAATAGATAATAATATATTAATTGACAATGACGACAGAACAACGCAAGGGTATAACTCTGTTACCTCGGATAATAGTAGCGTAGGGAAACAGGATACGGAGCAATATGATAGTGATGAGGAAGATAATATTAAAGTAAATGAGAATAGGGAAACTACGATACCATTATGGCGAGAATTATGTCGGAAAGATATTCAGAATTTTAGTTTTCGCGAAGATAAAGCTTTCTCACCAACTCGCGACCGTCGTCGTAATCCATTAGATTGGACCATTAATTCAGAACAGCTAGAAAATCCAATCATGGCCGTACCGACGGCAAATAACGACAGGTACAGCGTACGCCTCAGCGATGCCATCGAATTGCTACCCAGATTTTCGGGACGAAATGGTTACGCGACATTTCGCGAATATAGAGCATGGGATAGAAGAATGTAGGACTCGTAAATATGATGAAAGTATAAGAGCGAGAAACGCTTTGAGCACCTCCAGAAACCCAAATATTAGGAAGGCTATAAGGAACCCAATAACGAATACAATTCGCGACAGTCGATACCAGTGCGATACATAGAGAACGAACCGAATTTGATACAGACGGAACGAGTAAAAATTATCGAGACAGGACCTTATTAAAATCATTAACGATAGATCCGTCCGATACAGCCCCGAGGATCGAATTATGCAAAAGACTTAGAAGAACATCGACAAAAATATTTGAATTTGATAGATAGACTTACTGAAAGAAACTTAAAATTACAGCCTGACAAATGTGAATTTTTTAGACGCGAAGTGATGTATTTGGGACATATCATCACCAATGATGGTATAAAACCAGACCCCAAGAAGGTAGAGACCGTAAGAATGTAGTACACATACAACAGTTTTTAGGAATGGCAGGGTACTATAGAAGCTTCATACACCAGTATGCCAGTATAACCAAACCATTGACGAAGTAAATTGAAAAAATGCTCCATTCGAGTGGAAAACAGAACAACAGGAAGCATTAGAAATTTTAAAACAAAAATTATGTACGGAACCCATACTCAAATTTCCTGATTTTGAGTTACTTAGTTAACACGGTCGCATCAGGATACGCGATAGGCGGAATTCTTAATTAATTAATTAATTCTTAATAAGCCCAGTGGGAAAAGTCAACCCCATCGCCTACGCATCAAGATCACTGCAAGCCGCGGAAAAGAACTATAGTACTTACGAGAAGGAAGCACTCGCAATGTTGTATTGTGTATATCAATTCAGATCTTATCTTTACGGAAGAAAGTTTACAGTAATCACCGACCATAAACCACTCTGTTGGATGCGGACATCCAAAGATCCTACATCCAGGCTTACGAAATGAAGGTTGAATTTAGAAGAATATAATTTTGACATCATGTACAAAGCTAGAAAAAGGAACGTCAACGACGACGCACTCTACAGAAATCCAGTTAATAGAAATGAATTAGAGCAAGTTGAAACGCCGAAAAAAAACAGGACATTCGCATCGTCCACTAACAACCTAACGTGCGAAGGTAAAATAGAAAAACCGTTCTCAATCCAGATGGACAACAGTATCGCACCCAAGGAAATAAACGATCGCAAAAAGCAAAAAGAAAGAATAAGAAACAAAAGATTGGATCAAAGGATCAAGACAAGACTGAAGACCCTGAGATGGAAAAAGAACTCGAAACGAATGAAAATGAACTTCAAGAGGAACTGCCCGAAGGAAGAGACGGAATAAATAAAGTAATAATGCAACCAGAGAATTTACATATGTAGGACTTACCAAGTAGGAATCGTCGTAGTAAAGGAAGACCTCGAGTCACTTATGAGGAGCATGAAGACAGCAATTCGGGCAAGAAGCAGAAGGAGGAGGCAGGGAGGTTGATGATTACAATCTGAATCCTCACTACCTGGTAAGACGACTAGATATACGCAGAGACCATGATATTGATTCGGAAGCCACTGAAGCCACAAAAAGATTGAACATTAAACAGTATAAAACAACTGCATTCCATCCACAGTCGAACGGCTCTTTGGAGCGATCGCATCATGTTTTGGTAGAATATTTGAAACAATTTATAAAAAGAGAATCAGATTGGGATGATTGGTTCGAACTAAGTATGATCAGTTATAATACAAACGTACACTAGGCTACTAAGCACACTCCGTTTGAACGTAAAATGCGTAAAAATGCGTTGTTACCCTCTAGTCAACCTCTTAAAGAAAACGAACAGTTAGAGACTTGTGACGACTTTTTATTGTTGATAGCGAAATCGCATGACTTATGTATGCTCAGTCGTGAGAATCTTATACAAGCAAAGGCAAGGTTACTACGATAGAAAGTGTTCGATAGAGGCTGAGCTCGTAATTATATAATTTTATTTGAGAGGAATTAGGACAATGAAAGTAACGTAGGAATGTATTAAAAAAGTGGACTGTATTGATTATCATTCGTATGTATTCGTATGTATTCGTATGTAATCAAGAGTCAGGAATAATATATAGAGAAATAATAAGCAATTTATTAACAACGAAATCATCCTTCCTTATATACGAATATACAAAAGAAATGGCGTCAAGCCGCGTACAATTAACAATACAGATTTCTTGCTGTTTAACGACGATTGCGAACGCTGAGAGACCCGTGCGTTCGCGAAACGTTAAATGGCGAAATTAGTGACAAAAAAGCAAACACTGAGAATTCTTTTCTCGGTGTCGAATGAAGCGAATCAGAGGAGTCCTCTCCTCAGCGCAAAAGCAATAATAATCAAGCCTACGAGGAGAAGGATCTCGTCGTGGTTTTCAATCGGCGAAAAAAACGGAGCAATTCCGTGTAAAAGAAGAAAGCGTATTTGAGCGCATTTTACGCACAAATATCATAAATTGAGTATTAACGCCTAAAATGACTAGACTACCGCGTTCAGATCAGACCTCTGCCCTATTTTGCACAAAGACCAGAAAACCTTCTGTAGGAGACTTCAGTCTTTTAGTCTCACAAGCCTAAAGCCGATTCATCGAACGATACCTTCGTTGACTGATTGCGCTCTAGAGATGTGTTAGCGAGTGTCTCTCCTCACCAGCGATAGCCACCGAGTTACCTCGGTCGCCAGCGCTGACGAGGAAAGGGAAGCACCACTGCCTGCACCGTGATTCTCGAAAGCGCGCTGTTTACCAACAAAAGACACTTAATATCGCGTGAATATAATTTAAAAAATTATCAAAACCGCTTGGTGGTGACTCGTAACCTCGGAATTTAAAATTTACGCTTGCGTTAAACAGGAAGACAAATTCAGATGAATTTTTACCTGGAGATTATGTCTTCCTGAGGAAAGGTATGAAAAAGGGTAAATTTGGTGACTGCAATGGTCTCCAAATTTACTGGTCCCTACAAAGTTACCGAAGTATTAGACCCAAAAAGGATTACATTCCAAATGGGCTCCAAGACGAAAAT
>JABFOW010000460.1:0-11807 GCA_022817725.1 Archaeoteleia sp. ZL-2020 | reverse complement strand
AATAATTTTTCATGGCTCATAACCTATAACACATTATTTGTAGTTGTAACTGGCGATAATTCTGAATACGTTGTCCTTATTTACACATCTGCATAACTATTAAACACTGCTTATATATTGTACTGGAAATGCAAAAATATTTTCTTCAGATATGCATCGTTAAATTTTGCGATGAACCTCGCACTGGCTTGCGAATTACGATTTCAAATGGTTTGAGATTTATGCCCCGCGACATTTCAAATGTACTTGTTACGATTTCCTAGTCTATAATTTAAATGAAACATATATACAGTGCATAATGTCACTCAAAAATAAACGGTTTGACATGTGAAATAATAAGTAAATAATAACAACATTTAAAACTACAATGTGACAATTCTTTTTTATGATTATACAGACAAAATAGCCCACAAAAGTTAGTTTAAGGATCCATAACTTACAGTAATAATATTGATTCAGTTTTCACTTGTACTTAACAGAATCATAAAATACAACTGACGATAGAGTGAAAATTGATTTTGCACGCTATTTAATGGCCGTGTAATAATGCGCATAGTGATTCACGTCAGTATGAAGACAATATTTGCATTTATCAATACAAATACATCAAAGATGAGTATTAACGTTATATGAGAATGTTTATAACTTTTTGTGGAACAAAATGTCGGATCCATGGTATTCCATGGATCCCATTGATGGATCATTAATACTAATTCTTTCTACAATATTTTATGAGATGTAGAAAAATGTTGCGTTAAATTGAAAATATATTCTTAGCTTCTGAAGAGGAATATGTCCTTAAAAAGTTTTCTTTTGGCATTAATCTTTGTACCATGCTATTCTCCATAAAAAAATGAACAGAATATTCCTTTACAAAAATGTAATTCGATTAGTAGTTTTCAAATGGCGAGCGATTAAAGTTTTTTGACAATCATGACGCGCGACAACGGACCACTCAAAATTTTGACGCACTCGCGGCCCTTATCGCAGCGGGTTGTACGCGTGAGTTGTACAGCTAGATCGAGTGCGGCCAGCCGTGAGTGCGCGGTGTTGTCGCTCGCCGTGATTGGTCCAACTGTTAATCACTCACCATTTGAAAACTACTCATCGGACGCAATTGTCGCAAAGAGACTTTTTTCATATTTTTACATGCAGAATATGATATTGACAAAATTATTTCGTTTCTGCGTATCTGTAAAGAATAAATGTCTAGTTTTTGAATGTAAATTGTATATAAGACTGGTTTATTAGATAAATGCTGACGATCTTTTATCCGCGATGGAGAAGGGGAGTCGACAACAGGAAGAAAAGTGCCTCGATGCACCATCATTGTATCATCCGCCGAGAACGCTTCCGTGCGCTTAAACGATGTAATCATCGCTTGTGCAGATAAGAGCGTGGACACATGCTGGACATGGGACTCGCGTATATAACTACGCTACTAAACGAGAGGGAAAACGCTTTCTTCATCCTAGAATTTAATTATCCGCTTGTGAACTTTTGGCCTACTTCAGGAAATGCACGCCACTTATCATTATGCTTTTACGGATGTCCCATATTCCATCTGTCGCGTTCACCTTCATTCAAATCGCGTGCGAAGCATCGCGTGCGCTTAAGAGTGCTAAATATTATCTTCGTTTGACAAAGACGAGTCTTCGAAACACTGAGAAGAATACCACCCTTGCATGTATTGGTTGTATACAAAAAGAAAACTGGTGGATAGTTTGCCCAGATTTATTCTAAATAAATTTTAAATCCCAGAGTACCATAATATCAAAAATAAAATAAAGGCAACAAAATGGTTAAAGTGTTGAAAATAAAAGCTACGAGAATGTCAAATTTATCATATAATATTTAAAATTAAGTCAAAATTAATATATTTGATTGATTCTAATTTCCTTTTTACCACAATTATATAACCCTAAAGTTACTGTTGCAGTAAAATTACCACTTGCAATAAACAATGAGAAACGTCATTTCGCTACTACCTGAAGAACAATTTGCTAAATACCAGTTTTATTTAACATAAATCAATTGTGCACTCAGTTTCTAATCATAATTGATGATAAAAGTATTGCGAAAAGGGCACCGTCGGTGTTAAATCACTGGAGTCATCAGTAAGGCCCAACATCATGGCTTGGTTAATATATAACTCGCTCTAACGCGCCGTCTCGGCGCGCGTGTCTATAATTTCACGCAAAATAATGTGTTTTACGTTCCTCTTTAACATAATAGGAAGAGACCACATGAATGTGAAACGTGTACTGCGTGAAATTTTCACGCACATTGTGGAAAGAAAATGACATTGAGTGGGTTAATGTGTTTATGATGTATTATAATGATTCATTTTGTTGATAGAATCAATTTGTTCGGTTATAAAAACTAGATATTATTAAAAAATTTAATATTTTAAATTACAAATTTTTTAGTAAAGTTTTATAATGATCTTATAATGATTTAATATTTTTTCTTAATTGACAATCTGGTACTGGGCTCTTTGCAAACCGCACTGTAATTCAAAATGCACTCAAAACTTATTTAAATAAGTCACTACACTCTTAATGGTATTTCGAACAGTTGATTAAAACACGCCACGAACTATTCATATTTATAAATTTTATATGAATAAAAATAAAATTTTTGTATTTTGATAACCTTCATGTTTATAAATTTGTGTGTAAACACATCATTAAAATTTTTTTGCCTGAAATACCGCAATTTTTCATTCAGAATGTAAAGTTATGAATAAAGTAAAATAATTGGGCATAAAAATTCAAGCCATCAATAAAGCCATATGATGAGGAACCTCTCGTGGTTTGAGCACACGCAATGCACTCATGCTCTGAAATTTCATTCAAGCCTGTTAGAAAATACCAGTAATTTTGGTAGGAATTTGCATTGAATGCATTTTCACTTTGATACTTCACAAACACGCACAAAACATATTACAATTTTTAATGCAATTCGATGTATTTATTTTTAAATTTACCAGTTGTTTATATGCATTTTAAAATGTAACTCGACGGGATGATTAATGTTATTTCATTTATACATCTTGTAAATACTTAACAAGTAGTCGTAACCTTTTCACGTAGATTATCGTGAAATGCTGTTTTGTGTAATGGTACTAATTCATCATGTTTTCAAAAAAGTGACAAACTACATTCTTGAAACAATACATCTAAAGTCAATATTGCTAATTTCAAAGGTCTAATTATTCTAATAAATAATTACAAGAATTATTATCGAATATGTAAATTTGTAAAATTTCAAACAGAGTTGGAAGTTGTTTGCGACAAATTCGATTTCAGTTTACTGGTTATTGCTTATGATTAATGAAAAAGCAGCTAATGAATTCATCGAAATTTTTGATCGAACACAAGCTGCAGTAGAACAGGGAAGGTGTTTGATTCTTGAAGCCTGGGGCTTAACTTTCGCTTGTCTGCTCGCATCTTTTCACTGTCTCCCTCTTCTGCAGTTGCTTGGGTAGTACCGTTATCGCATTAATATACAGGCATTTATATATTTTCATATGAAGAATAATTTAGACAGGCGCCATCATTAAAATTGGGTTAAACGAGGCCCGATTATATGGTGTGAAATATTTCGGAAGAGAATGCAGAATGATATGTTTTGTTTCCGTCGCGTTAGGTCGACGAATATCATAGCAGAAATCAGTAGTGAAAATGAAAAAAATGAAAGAAATAAAAAAAGTTAATATGAACTGTCAAAATTACATATTGTATATAAGAATATAAATAACATAAATATTGAATATGAATATAATTATAAAAAAATTAAATAATTTTAATAGTAAGGAATCTTCCATATATAAGAATTGAACTTGGGACGGTAGGATAGAAATGTCAGACGTCACTTCCACCGCGCTACGGAATGACTAAAAATTTTTCATTTATGTTTAGTTTTAATCATATCTTTTGTAAAAAAATTGGTACGGTTCATAAATTTGTTTTCTTCAATTTCTATTACATTAAATAAATAAAATATACTTTTGTATGTAGTTTATTAATATAAACTTACATAATAATTATGTAAAATTGAATATTTTGTATTTTATTTCTACAAAATCTGAGAATTATTATCGTGACTTAAAGACCGATTGATAAAGCATGGATACAAAGTGCGACATTAATTGTTATCTTATTTATTATCTACTTTTTCTACGGCTCAGTTTTATATTTATTTCAAAATGGTTGCAAAAAATCCGAAGTATCTTAACAGATAAGAGCACTGAAGTATTTTCAATGATTGAAAAATTGTTATTGACTATGTGTAAGAACTAAAACTTTTATTGATAATTAAAAATATAAATTTTAATTGATACTTAATTATATATAAATCAATAATAAATTTTATTATTATTGAATACTACTCAATTATATTATAAATTTCATACATTCCATATAAATTCAATTTTACATATATTTCTGCCAACCATACACTAATTTCGAAAAAGTACGCTAATTATATTCTTAGTACGTTTAATAGCCGTTTTTAACAACGAAAGTTTGCTTCTTTTACATACATATCGTTAACGCACGTTATGGCAAACGTTACCTAAGATCTCTGTAATATGTTTTTGTTTGAAGTTTGAAATGAAGGTGAATGACCCAATTATTGAAACGAAAAGAGCAAATATTTTACGACTGATTTATGCACAGAAAAAGTTGTTTGAAAAACTTTTTTCATGGTACGTTGATTGCGTTAAAAATATACATAAAGTGCAAATCACGCAATGGTATGAAAAACATTTACGATGTACTATTTTGTAAACAAATTTGTCAAAGTTCTATTGTGGTCATTTTAAAAAAAAACAGTAACTTTAATAATAAATTTGTTAATACTCTTTATTGATAATATTATAATTAATTTTTAAAGTACTCAGAATAATATATAGTTAAAAAAATGTTTGTCGTCAAAAAGAATCGAACCGGCGACGCTTCGAGTAACTGGTTCACGTTTAGACCATTGCGCTAACGATTAAGAACGTTAAACATCTTAAAAAATTGACCTTTTTGGTTATATAAGCCATAAAACCTTAACACTTTATTTATATCACTTTAATCGAGTGCTGTCTGTTGTATAAAATATATTTTAAATTACATTTAAACTTAAATTTGGATTATTGCATACATTTTCATTTTGTTTTGCTAGCTTGAAGATTGAATATATAAAGACGTCTGAATGTTAAGTTGCCTTAATATATCAATAGGTGTTCAGATAATTTTAATACATACTATATATAACTTGACTTATAGTACAAACATTTGTGGTCAAACATTTACTTTGAAGTGTCAATACTCTTTAACCTCCTGCTGTGTTGCACTAAGACGTTTATTGAATAGTAGGTATGTACATAAACAGTGAAAGAGCAAGTTTCATGTCGTAAATAACTCTTAGACGTTTCAATCAGTTACCGAAGTCATTCGGTGTCTTTTTACCAATGAAAATTAGAATTTCAATACAAAAGTAAGGAATTAATAAAGGTATGGCATTAAACAAACGTTAATTCCTCGTTGCGTAAACTACGTTAATGACAATAAAACGTAATTAAAAATGGCGGAGAATAACGTAAGAAAATCATTTTCACTTTACTTTGGACTTCTGTGAGTAAGAACTTTTTCATGATTACAGTAAATCAAGCAATTAAACGTTTATTAGGAAATACTAAGAGAAAGGAAGTTATTTTATGCAACAATTAATTTCAATTTTTATAATAATTACAGTTAATCGTATCAACCAATTCTTTATCATAAGTGCATTGTGGCAATGACATTGCAAATATGATTTTGATTATATAAAACGTCTTCCACATTCATAATGTTTAATATACAAATTAATAAATACATACATTTTTAAAATAAATTAAAAAATAATTTAAAAATCAATTTCAATATTTCCCAAGATATTTGATAAAAAAACTATATTATTTAATTCGAATCACGTGATACACCGTGTATAATATGATCGAACTAGGATTGCTACGGTTACGCAAATATCGCATGTGAAACAGAGCACGAATGGACTTAATATGAGACTCATTGCACCAGAAAGGATGCTGTCCGTTTCATCAAGAGATCAATGGACACTTCATTACGGGATGTATATCGTATAAAAACGGCAAGAAATTGTTCTGAAAATTAGCATTACTAGACATGTATACATGTATGTATAAGGCGAGCAATAAATCATAACGTAAATTGATTTCCTCGTAGTTAGAATAATATTAACTGCAATACCAAATTCGGAAATAACATTTATCAATACACTGTCAGTGAGTCTATGTAATTTGTAAATATTACGACATCAACCTGACATGGTAAGATACTGAATACGTCAGATGGGAAAGGAAAATTTAATACAGATCAGTGAGGGAACGCACTTGGTTAAACGAGTTAAATGACATTGAGATCGGATGCCATATGGGATTATTTCCATGAATTTTCTATTTTTAATCCACGTGCTCCTACAAAGAATCAGATATTTTATTTAGAAATCTGCACACATTTTATGGGTAGCCATAAACCATATATTTTATTTAGAAATTCGCACATATTTTATGAGTGCCATAAATGATTTTTTTAAATAGGCAGAATTCATAAATCCTATATTTTATTAAAAAAAAACACATTTTGTAGATATCCATGAATGACTTTGTTAATGTAAATGAAAATCCATGTGGAATTCAATAAACTATATATTTTATTTACACTTATAGAAAGTGGATTCGCTAATTCAACAAAAGATTTTGTTGATTTAACCAAACACTTTGTTGTATCAACAAAACTGTTTTCTGAGTGCAGATAAATTACTTTTTGACGCAAGAATATTGGATTTAATTTGCATTATGCAACATGATTAATTTGTTATAAATAGCAATAAATAATAAGTTATATGTCTTTAGTAAGAAGCAATAAAAACAATAATGCAAAATAGAAAATATTGCATATTTTGTTGGACCTGTATGATGTACAGCTTGTGGCAATGTATTTTAATACGTTGATCCAGATAAATAAATGAATTCTAAATTAGAAAGGATTCTGTAAATTTATAAGTCGAGAACAAAATTCGCAAGCGTTGAAACGACGGTTATCTTCAAAGACAGGTGTAGCATGTCGAAACTCCCGTCGTATCCTAATTTGCCATATGTCTTGCACACGAGACATTTATGTATTTGTAACATTTTTATTTTAAGTAGCTACACATTAAAAATAGTGATTCTAACTTAAAAGAAACGTTGTAAAATACAACATTAATTAATATTGCCAATAAAGTTTAATGGTGGACTTATTTGTTTATTACTTTCGAATAATTATTAGCATACATTTTATTATTTAAACAATTAATCGACTATATTATATTTTGTATATTTATGGAAAATTGCGTATAGCTGTAGTGACTGGAATTTAAAATTTTCGTCTTGACGAGTACTATAAATTCTTCTCATAACAATTTTTTCTATTTTCTATATTTTGCGAGAAAATTAACAAAATCGAATTTATATAAGAGACTTTTCGTTGATCATTTAAAAAAAGTAACGATAATAGATTGTAGTAAACGATTATACAATTATATTTCAAAAAAGAATGAAATCCATTAAATCTTAAATAACCAGACACTGATATATACTAATATACACTAAGATATATAATCACTTTTAATTGTTTCTTATATAATTCAGGATGAGACTTTTCTCTCGTCACCCGATAGATACCTGCGTTGTAAGTTATGTTGAAAGATCATCAACAGTCACCACTTGCACTTTTGCGAGAGTTGCACATGCGTGGTTGAAGGCACAGGCTGGTGATATAGCAACAGTGTCTAGTAGAGCGCCACAAGCATCTTCCCATGTAGGTAATTATCACCGCGGTATGTGAAAACTGGAGAAACGCTTCCGGTTGAGTAAATTACACTATCTCATTGAAATAAAATACGTTGGGACATCAGTTTTCGAAGCACCCACTATATATGGACGACAGCGGATGATGAATTTACCAAAGGTTCGCATCGTCATTAGAGCACACTCTGAACGATTAATAATAAAATATACAAATGTTATCTAATCCCAATTTACGTGTTGATTTATGGGTAATGATAATAGTGGAAAAGTCATAGGAAGAAAATGCTTGGAAATGGGAATTGGAAATAGGAATTCTTGTGGTTTCTTAACCACTTTGTCAGAGAATTCAAGATGAGGGATATGGGAATAAGGAAGTCATACGTTAAAAGAAATTGGAAATCAGGATTTATGTGATTTTATTTTTATTATTAATTATGAATTATGGAAGACATGTCTGTACAAAATAGTTAGCAGGCTGGGATTGTGAGTCTTGATTAAAGAACACAGGAAAAGATTTGAGATAAAACTTATCATTAAGATTTAATGTGGAAATCTGGATTCATTGTGTGGGAACTCAATTACGCCCATAATTCATACATACGAGATTCTGCTGAAAAATTTGCATGGAAAGTGACATGAAAATGAGAATTCATGTGGATTGTCTTATGATTATTGTTTGAGACAGTTTTTTTTATATGTTTTAAATTATCCATTGTGTACCATATGAACATTTAGTGAAATTGATTATGGAAAAGAGTTATAAAACCGAGAATTTGCATAGGATTATTTTAATAATTTCTCACTTAACATGAAAAAGGAAAATTAAAATAGAAAATCATGTGGGAAATAATATTTGCATTAAGTTCCCACATCCACTGGGAATTTGTACGCGTACATTTTCCATAAATTTACATTAACATAAACATAGTACTCTCAGCTATAAATTTAATATAAATACAAAATACTCTTATACTTTTAATTGATTGTTTTGAAATAATCTGTCCTTCTTGAAACGAAAAGCTACTGGAAGCGATTGAAAATTTGAGTTACTGTCATCCACCACGCTAATCTGAAGTATTCGATTAATCAATGTCATAAATCACTTCCCTGAATTATGATCATTTACATAAAGCCTGAATAAGATCAATGCAAGATAGTGATGTTTCTTGGTTGTAATCCTTTTATTGGAAAGAGCATCGAAAGTGATTTGATCGTTTTTCAGTGAAAGGTCAGTTTGGAAGTGAAAAGAGAAAGGAATAGTGTCTCGAGTAAATTTATCGAAATTTATGAAGAAATTGGTTGTGCTTTGTTTCCGATTCTTCTCTTCCGATTATAAACAATACATTTTTATGTATATATTATTTAAATATTTTTATTTAAATTATGATTTAAAAATTCAAAACTTTGTGGTTATCAATACTTTTTCTTACTTTTGTTAAACATTACAGTGAAATTATCATTGAATATTTGGCATTTTTTTAATTGATTAATGAAGCATACAATTTTTAAAATAATATACCATAGTTTACATGTTATAATAATATATTATTTGTAACAATTTTATAAATAAGTTCTACAAATAATACATGTTTATTTGAGAATATAAAGCGACCAATATTGTGTCAATTGAAGCTTTTATATAAAGTAATATCCAAAAATGTTTATAACAACGAGATAAAGTCAAATCAAATTATAGGACATTAATTTTACTAAAAAGTTTTATAAATATTAAATCACACAATTTGCTTCAAATTTGCATGTAAGTATTGCCATATAGTAAAGGAAGAATGAAAAATGGCTGGCAGTAAAAATATAATTTTATGGCTACATCGAAAAAAACGGTTTATTGTGTTTTATTAGTAGCGGCTTAAACGAACTGAAATATTTATCCATTTAATGATACAGTTATGGCGAACGAATAACAATAAGTACATTACTTAAATTAAGAATTATTGTCTGGTTGACGTCTCATTTGAATGCATGTTTTATTATAAGCTGTGACTAAAAAATATGCCGACCTTGTCTTACCATTTGAGCCTACTTTTGCATCGACTTCATTTTATATGCAACATATATCAATGTCTTCCTCATTTCTCGATTTCAGAATATCATAGTGAATCATAGTTTCGGTCATCGAACTGATGATTAAAAGTCAAGTTAATTCGATAAACACCTATACTGAAGATGATGTTTATAATATTTAATAAGTAAACTTTTTATTGTCAAATAAAATTTGTATTCATTTATTTTTAAAGAATGTAGAATATACATTTTTTTAATATATTTTCACTCGGTTGCTTAATTATAAGAAATTTACGGACAATAAGAAGTTTTCTATTTGCGATTCATTAATTTTTTGTAAGTTGTTTTTCTGTTGTTACGCAAAATCTGTATTATGGACATGTCATATTTTTTGTATTGTGATTCTTATTTTATTATCACAGTATGTATTGATAGTTCGAATAACATTTTTTAATAACGTTATAATGATACAATCGGTTAGATTGTTTCGTGTTTGGTCGGTGAAATTTTGTTTACACTTTTGTGTGTGTATGTTGCAACTAGAAAGGTTTAGAGAGATTAATTATTTAATATTTGGACGAGGAATTAGAAATTAATATGGACAAAATTAAAAACACAAAATGGAAGAAGTACACAAATAATGATAAAACAAAATATATGTATTCCTATTTGCTGATGACAAATATTCGACAATATTTTTGCATAAAATTTGTCAATGTTCTTATGCAAGTTTTATCTAAAAAATTCTTTAAAAAAAAAAACTTTTAATCATAAAGCTTGAACAATAATTTCGTTAAATTCTGTATATTAAATACAAGCAAACCTGAGATCTTATCTTTGCTAAAATTTTATGTTACGTTAGGTATCGGGGTCAGCTAGGTATCAGATTTCAAAATAACCTTTTCATAACTTATCCAATTACCGCGAACTCGTTCTATAAATATTCTATGTGTAACCTCACAAACACTAAGATGTTTATGGAGCATCCGCATAAAGAGAAAATGTATATCATAAAAATGTTCTAAGCATATTCAGACAAACATGTAAATAGTATTCAGCCAATATTTATTCGAGATTTTATGAATATTTTTATAACATATTGTTACAAACAATTAACAATTTTTTATTTCCTAATATTATTTAAAGACATTGAAATATCTTAATAACACGCTAATAATACTTTTCAAATTTTCTCTTTGATTAAACAAATATTTTTAAAAATGTTGTTTTAATGATAATAATGTTACGAATTGGTATCTATAAATAATATTTGTAGTTTAGATACTATTATGGCATACTTACAACATATATAGGCCATATCACGTGAAATTATCATTAATTTTGTACATTTAACTGAAATCTTGGTTTATTAAAATTTTTCTAAATTAATATTTAATTACACATTTTGTCCCCAAAGTTTGACGATGTTATAAAAGATAATATAATTGTCAAACTTTTTTTTTAACTTGGCCCGTGACACCACCGTGTCTCTTGATAAAATAATGTCGTGGCGCTTGCTGATAATAACAGCGCGCTTGCTCAGCGTCAAATTGTGAAAACAACCTGTTCCTATTTATGGATGGACCCTGATTAAAATTGAAATACTATTTTCATTTTACATAAAATACTTATTTATATTTCTTAAGTTCACCTAAAACATTCTATTTATCGATAAAAAATATCTTTTCATCTCATTTGGATATATAAGTTCGAAAAGTTAGTCAGATTTTTAAAAGACATTATTCTAAGAAGACAATTTTATTATCTCTGACAGTGAGTTCGTAATTGCAATTATAGAGAACCAGTCGCTTCTACCTGGTCTTTATCCGTCCGCTTTCTTCGTACAGTCATGAAGAAGCGACCTTTACAGAGGTCACTTAAACTACGCTCGAGTTTCTCCAAGGTGTTCCGTTACCCTCTCTTT
>JABFOW010000459.1:0-11823 GCA_022817725.1 Archaeoteleia sp. ZL-2020 | reverse complement strand
AATTCAATCATTCATTCAAATTTAAACAATTTTTTTCTAAATGTGTATTCAAAAACAATTCTATTTATTTGATAGAATGATATAAAGATATGAGTCGTACAAATTATTTGAAAATTACAATGTACAACTCTAAGAAATATATATTATTATATAAAAATATAAAAATAATATAAATATAATTGTATAGTTGAAAAATCATGTTTTATAATATTTCATGACACTGTACAAGTTAATAATTCATTAGTAAATATTTGTTTTTAATATTAAATAAAACAAAGTATATTTAATCATTATATTATTTTGATCTTATTAAATTTGTGTAATTCACATTATGATATATAAATTAAATTAGATGCTTCTATAGTTTTTGATTTAAATCAAATAAATATGATTTTTTGGATTTTTTTAATCATTACTTTTTGCCCAAATTTAATCAATTGTTTGTGAAATTTGGTTATTCAATATATTCTAGCTATAAAAACAAGTTCTGTATTCAATTTTTGACAATTGGACACAAAAATGGTGAATTCACCTTGTTATGTTTGCAACAATAGTGAACAATTAACTATTGTCTATAACAGATATTTTTCTATCTGGTGATGTAGTCATCACATATAGATTTAAGAGGTTGTCAAGAAACAAGTGTGGAAGCCTTTTCTGAAGTTATATTAAAAAGATTATTAATAACAATATATTATTGTTAATAATCATAGATAATAATTTTGAACAAATTATGTATGTGGGATATATTAAATATAGAAATAGTTTGATCTGTATGTAACCATAAAAATTTCAAGATTTATAGTTTATATGCAATACATTGCCACAGGAAGTAGACTCTTTAAATGTATTGATTTAATTTTCCCTAATATAATTAATGTGTTATTTTAGCACAATTGGAAATGTTTTTGGTAACACAGAAGTTGTGATAGAAAACACAGTGCAATTTCCAGAAGTTGTTTTAGTGCCTGACATTCAGGCTGCACATAATATAAATGCACCATTACAATCAGAGTCGGTAACACTCCCCAGTACTCCACTGAAAAATGCTTTCGTCGAGATAGTCAAAAGTGGTCCAAGAGTGCCTTCAGTTACATCGACCGAACATAGTAATAATCTGGATTCAGATTCGGAATTGTCACTTCATAGTGGAAGGTCCAGTCCAAGCTCAACTCACCAATCCACTGACATTTCACAACATAAAAGTACAGATGCATCTTCTGATGAAAATTATGTCTTGGATTTGCCAAATGGAACAAAGGATTCTCACAATGCATCATCAGACAGTAATTTATATTTTGCAATAACATGTTTTTAAATTTAATAGGACTCCGTAAATGATTGCAAATATGAGTTACAGACTTTAAAGCTTTCAAATCTGCTAAATATAATAGTTTCTATGACTTTATACATATTTAAAGAGTCTTAATATTCCATAAATAGTACAAACACATGCAAATATTTAGAATCCATCAGAATACTATTTATAAGCTTAAAAATAAGTCTACATAATCTTGTTGTACCTACAGAATTACCATTCTGTAAGGTTTAAACGGATGTATCACCTTCCTGCAATACCGACCAACAGTTCTTCCTATGATCCTATGACAGAACAAACAGAAGATTATTTAGAAGATTTGAATTTTCGTAAAATTGAAACTCGTTTGTATGAAATATTTATATTACCAAAAATAGCATTCAACCGTTGGACATTATAAGGTCTGCATCTTGTGAGTTGCAATTGTATACGACATGCTCGTAATTCAAATATCGTTGTGTAATATTAATAAATAAAAAATTACTAGGCCAACCTCTGGCGCTGCAAACTAATTACAAATACAAATTAGCCACAAACGAATATTTCACAGCTGTAAGAAAAAGTTTGGAAGGGAAAAATGAACTGTTAGATAAAGAACAAATTAATTATCAAAGAGAGTTTAATTCGTTGAAGGAAAAACTTCAGACTTCTGCAATGGAGAAAAAGCAGCTTTTGCGAGAAATTGCGGATTTAAGGTCAAGTATAGATAGAAACAGATCAGAACTGGATTCGACAACATCAGAATATGAGCAACACAAAGCGAGAGCTTCAAAAACATTACAAGAAAAAGAAAAATTGATCGCAGAGCTACGAGGCAACGGAAGCAGTAACTTGGATGACTCAACTCTTATGGAAATTAATCAACTAAGGTATACTTAATTATTGCTGGTATACTTAATTCACACAGAATATTGTGGTTATAATATTGTTCTTATTCGATTTAGGCAAGAACGTGAAATACTCAGAGAAGAAAATCAGCGAATTTGCGAACAACTAAGAGTAGCTCGCCAGGAAATAAATGTAGCTGATATAAAACTGCAAGAAATAATACAACAAACTACCGAAGACAGTATTCAGGCACAAGAAACAATAAAGGCTGAAAGACAAAGAAGATTGTACATGGAAGAGGATGCCAAAGTTCATATTGAGGTATTTATCTGTATCAAGAAAAAATATGTTAAATATTTTCTGTAATGATGAACATAAATAACTTTTGTGTTCAGGAAATTCGATCTTTGAAAGAACTTGCTATTCTTAATAATGATTTGTCAACAAAATTGCGATGTCAGGATACAGAAATTTCGACACTTAGAAGTCAACTTTCAGCGATATCAGCACCGACCCAAGAGAAATCAAGATTATCTACATTGACACAAACATTGGTTTCCAAACAGCAAGCTTTGGAACGTTTAACTACAGAAAGAAACGCTTTGAGGCTACAGCTTGAAAAATTGGAGGTGAAACATTATATATAACTTCAGTCATATAAAATAAAATTTAAAATAAATATGTTACAGTTAATGAATCAATGAAGGAATATGTATACAAATATATATTACGAATTTCAGAATTTCTTTAACTGTTTTTTCATTGTTACATTCATCTTATTTTAATTTGACAGCAAAAATATACAGCGTTGGAAAATGCGCTCAAATTTTCCAATAGTATGAATGACACGGATGACGCAAAGACTCAAGTACCAGTACTATTGATAGAAACCCCGTTTGATACTGGCGTTGCGAGGAGAGTGAAAAGAGCTTATTCTACTTTGGATGCAATTAGCGTAAGAACTGGGGTTTTTCTGCGAAGATATCCACTCGCTAGGATTTTAGTTTTTATTTATATGGTACGTATTACTTTACAATATTAAGGGGATGTCCCGGTCGATTGCAAACATACGTTACCGACCTTATAACCTGTAACCAATTTTGCTCAATATAAATATTTTTGTGATTATGAGATGCAAAAAAGGAGTTATCTTAAATCTTTCACTTAATACGAATTGTATGAAACAAACAACAAACGATTTAAAAGATTAGAATGATTGTAAAATTGGAACTCGTTTTCATGCATAAAAACAATGGCAGCTTTGCACCTGGAAAAGGAGTTCTAATTTCACGATAAGTCTAATCTTCCAAATCGTTTGCTGTTTGTTTCATAGGATTATTATGTAATGAACGATTTGAGATGACTCATTCGTTTGTCTTTTATAATCGCAGAAATGTGTATAATAATCAAACTAGTGAAAAACTGTCGGTCGGTATTATTACTGATGGAATATTAACTTTTTGTTTTTTTAAATGCAGGTCTTGCTCCAGTTTTGGGTTCTCATAGTGCTTTTATCCCAGTCGCCAGAGGCACATTGATTATTGAAGCAATAAAAAGCAATATCCAAAAATGTCAAAACGAGATTGTACAAAGTTTTATTTTGTTATACGACGGTGCATTGTTTGTGATAATAAATAATATTTTTGCTGCTGCAGTTGACAAATTGGTGTTCAATAAAGTATTATCGTTGAATGGTTATTTATTTATTTATTCATAATTATAAGAGTTTCAATACTTATGTGACAGTGCATCATTACCTAAATTCGCTCGAGGGCATAATAAATAAATAAGTTATGTCGATATATTTTCAATCTCTTGTCGAATTAATGCATCTCTTATGAGCTAAGATTATATTATTATGTTCGTAGACACACTCTTGATTTTCGTATTCATAACTTACTGCTAATTAGAATTTACGACGAGAAGATGAAACATCGAGATCATTTCTTGCTTATGACTTAATAAAACATTTTTTTTAATACATTCCAATGTTCTTTTTGGGCCACTATATTTGATTCGAGTTATTAATATGTTCCTGTAATATGTACAACTGTAATTTATAAAAATTATTGATTTTTATGACAAATATATTTTTATTAACTTAATATGTCAATTAAATGTGTCAGTGATATATTTAGTAATAATGAATAAGAGCAATGCACAATGATTTAATGACTAATGTTTTGCATCATGAATGCTCATCAAATCATCCATTCAACTTATAATCACCAACAAGTTTTCGTCGCGTTGTACAGATAAACCTTAAAATACGTACATTTTATAAAATATACTATCTTCATTTTTCTAAAGACGTCGATATGCTAAAGCCTGCGTATTTCTATTTATACACGAAAAAAACAGTCATTTGAATCAAATGCGTGCGCATTTGCCGGTGGCGAAATACAATGTTTTTTTTTGAAATAAATATAATTCACTTGATTCAAATAAATTTTAATTTCATTCAAATTAATTTGATTTGATTCAAATAAAAAATTGTATTCCTCCGCCGGTAAATGCGCCCGCATTTGATTCAAATGAATGTTTTTTCCGTGTACGCAAATTGTGATACTTTTTAGAGTATAGCGATAGATAGGCTGTAGAAAAATAATAGATTATTAGTTTTTATAGCGTAGTTGATCACACTAGGCTTTTAATATAAATAGTCTTAGTCATTACAATTGCTTCAAGCGGATATTTTCAATGAAAAATTACTATTGATAATTTTATATATATAATATATAAATTAAATTAATTGTATGCTGGTTAAGATTAATTTAATACATATATTTACATTTAAAAAATCTTGATTTTACTGGAACGCAAAGTATTTATAATGTAATAATTTCAATAGCAATTATTCAAATATGAATTGTGATAAATCCACAAGATTAGCAATAAACACTTAATCATATTGCTCTAATTATGGGAAGCCGGTAGTCACGCATATGGATTGTAAGCGCATTATTCATACTCTTCGCGTTATCACATCAGTACGTAAGTGTTGAACGAAATTACCATTATCTCTATAATACTACAATATTATCACACAATCATATAAAATGGTTTTCCTACAAAATGTAATTGCTTTTCACTTTCAAATATTTTCATACATTACATTAAATTTCATTTTATACACTGAGAGAAAAATTTGGTAGTACTGGCAACTACGCCGTAATGTTGGAGCAACCAACAAATTGTCGTTGACTCAACTGAATATTCTTTGAAACAAATATAATTTAGTTGAGTCAACTTTCGTTTTGAGACGTTAATCCAACAAATTTACAGTTGTCATAAAGAAATTATTCGGTTGACCATATTTAACTACGTGGTCCGGTTCAATCAACTAAATCGTAGTTGAGTCAACTACGTTTTTTCTCAGTGTACGCTAAAAATTATTAATATTAAATAATAAGTTTTAATTATTTTAGAAAATAATTTTTTCATATTCTATACCAGATAGGTGTTATAAATGTGACTAAATGTGACACTGAGACAGCATTACGAGTTATTTGATCGTTGTACTGCCAATCCTTGATTTTCCCTTGATTTATACTCGGAATTTATAATCACGAAACTTCAGAACTTGCCTTACGAATTTTCAAAATAAAACTATTTCTTAAAAAATGTCTTTTTCAATAACTTGTTCATAGAAATCATGTAAATGTAATCAGTCTGACACTGAATATTTTAATTGGACATTTTTAAATATTTTTACATTATTATTAAAAACGTATATTTATTATTGTTATTATATTATAATTTAATTCAAGTTTATTGTTTCTCGAACAATATATTGCAATTGTAGATTTGTATTAAACTTTCAGTATACAAATTATTTGTACAATTTTTAAAACCAGTTTTACTATAAAATGCATAAACAAACATATTTCTACACAAATGAACAATAGACGTCCACATTAAAAATAAAATATTTATAAGAATTGTGAAACTTTCGGAACAGAATTGGTACATTGTTTAATGAAACGGTTTTTTTCTCAAAAGATTTTTAAACATTTTTACTTCATCATTATGACGTAAAATTTACAATTTAAAGTTTTTAAATACAATTTTTATAATTACACTAAACATTTTTCAAAGAATAACATCAAAGACAAACGTTTTTGTGACTCTGAATTACTTTTTTCTACCTCTCAATTTTCATTATTACATTTATTATGGCCTGAAAATTATATCACACTTTTTAATTAAACGATACATTAAATTTCATCCAAAGCTTTAGAACTTTAACCCTTTCACTATTAAAACAATTTATATTAAATATTGTTATTAAATAAAAATACATAATTACGAATATTTATTAAGAATTCCAGACCGGTATAAAAGGGTTAATGTGATATGACACACAACTTACATATACTTTCACGCATACGTATTTATTTATTCACAGCCACGATTCACTCAGCGTACGACACGTTCAACGAAAGGTCTTCTACGGATTGTCAGTAATGTAAAGCTGTGATATTCTGAAAAACGTTTTGAATACGAAGAAATCGAAAAAGAAATGGAGATTGGTATATAAATATTTTTATAATATTGTGCAAGAATGATTGTTTTACAAACTTTAGGCAATACATATATTATTTTAAAATTGAAATGTTAAATTATACGGTTAAAATTGTTTGAATATGATTTATTATTAAAAAATGTGGAGAAGATATTAAATCAAATAATACGTAAAATATTGTTTAAAATGCAAAATATTTATGATACTGTTATTATTTACTGATTGTTTTTAAAATAAGAAAATAAAATAATCAATAAGCTTCGTATAAAAAAATCGCTGAACTTGTAATTTTATATAAACAATTAAGTGTCTCAAAAAGTTTTTTACAAAGCTTAAAATAATGTACTATTTTGAAAGTTTTAATTCGTTATTATGTTAATATAAAAAACTGTTAATTTAGCAATTATATAATTTTTACGAGTTAAGAAAATAGTTTCAAAATGCTAATAAGGAACTTCTACAAATATAAAAATTGGAATAGATCTCTGCAAGAACTAAAGAATAATTGGAAAACAATAAAAAAGTGAATACTTCTTTGGCTTCAAAGATAAGACTGCCATGACAATGTTTCACGTATGCGTTTTTTATAGCGCAGATAAAAAACAAACACAAATGCACAATATGTATAACGGTCTGCTCGAAAAACCATAAAAAGCCGCTCGAATGATTCAGTCGTGATCGAGTGATATACTCGAAGGTGGTGAAATTGGAAGAATATTTATAGAGGAAGACATTGCATTGTCCTTTCTGGATAAATCTCCGTTTTCGGAGATTTTTCGATCCTGAGTAGTGGACGAAGCTGACGACTCTTCACCAGCGAAGACTTTCTCTTCTGATTTATTTTGGTTTTCCGGATTGTTTAGAACTGAGCAAATAAAATCCTGTGTCTCGGCTCGCAAGGCATTCACCCTTTGCTGCAGGACATGGTTCCTTCGAACCAGAGCAATTGTGCGTGCAAATATATTTAACAAACCTGCAATGTAAAAATTAACCAAATAATATTAATATACAATTTTCCAAGTATACTATACAATGTGTCAATAACTTTATAAAGAATAAGAAGCTTCTATCAAATTAAAAATATATATGTAATATTATTGAATAATTTGTTTAAAAAGAAAACATATATTGCTGTTTAATTTTAAAATTAAGTTGACATAATTAACATTGATAATTTTTATTATATATTATTCCTCGTTTTTATAAAATGGATGCAATTGTTGTAGTGCTTAGGGACGAAAAATGAGTGACTCCGGCACTGTTTGAATTCTACAATTGTGTCGAAAGTACTACAATACCTTCTCTTCTTGCTATATGACGAACTTTGCATCGTTCATCCTGTTCCATAGGTACCGATACAAAAGAATCCGAAGGACATTTTGCTCGCCAAGCAGGACTGTCCAGAGAAGCAAGAGATATCTCGGAAATTATATTTGGTACCCTTCCAAACTCACGTTTGAGTCGTAGCCGTCGTTGTCTGCAAAAGTACGAACTGGCTCTCTCCTCTCTCGACAGTGGAATCTCTGACAAGCAAATCGTCGGTGCCATGATCCTTTTCGTCCTGCAATGAAAGGAAAATTCAATATTAATTAATTTGTACAAACAAAAACCAATAGAATAGGAACGTTTCCAGAATCGTTCCTGGAACATTGCAAGAAGGTTCTAGGAACATTCACGATGTTTAGTATTTAATACTATTTGGTTTTAACTATAAAAATTGTAAGAATTTATTTGAAAAATAATTAATCAAACTTATCAATTTAGTTTCTTACGTTTTTTATAGCAATATATTTTACAGCATATACAAGTTAAAATAATTTGTAATGCATGACACAAAATTTGTATTTTAGTTCAAATGTGACGTTTCCGCATTTCACAGTCAAAGTAGTGTCGGATTTCTGCTGACACAAATATTCAAATCTAAATATTTTAGTTCGCTAGCATCTGTTGGGAGATTGGCTATAAAATGCGGAAATTGTCATATAAATTATTTCAATAATTAATTGACTTGAGTATTTTACTACAAATGAGTATTTAATAAATAAATTGAGTAATTTTTCGAACTAAGTACGATTGTTAGTAGAAATCAGATGTTTTTGACCCGCGTGACTGAGACCAGCCTTTATTTGTCATCAGTCATCCGGCGCTATGACCCAATTAAGAATAATTGTCCACGTGTATATTATAGAAATAGAACATTGTACAGCGCACCGTGCCAAAGAGAACATTTCCCGCGCGATTGTTTGACCTCGAACTCCGCCCAACCGTCCCGCAGAAACACGTGTACATGGCAAGAGACATATTCCCGTCTTATCACGAGAATTCGTTAGTTTTATTATTAGTTTAATTTATGCTCGAAAAAAGAATAATTGTATACGTACATTTTCGGATGTTTTATAAATTAATACATTGAACCTCAAGTAAGCAAAAGTTCAACGTATTCACATTTACATAATAGATCAATTTATTATAATTTGCATAAAATGCAGTCAACGAGCAAATAATAATGCACATAACATAATAGAACAAACAAATAAATAAATGCAAATAATGTTCTGTGCTGAATCAATGTCCTGTACATCTAGTTTGATACATTAATGCAATACATTAATAATAATATCTGTTCCAGATATTTTGACACATAGGGTGGCAGTTGCAAAGTAGAATATTCGAAGGGTAAGTTCGAGAACGATAATGACGAAACGCGAAATACGACACACTGGGGTTTGCAATTTCGATGGGATCAGAGGGCGAAGGGGGTTTCTCCTCTTCTAACCTTGAACGTCGTGATCGGGCACGTGCACTGTGCCTCTTCGTCATACTCGACGACACTGGACAAATATTCCGTCTACCAACGCGTCATGAAGCCTAGGGAATTTCGCTACACTCAAACGGCACATCGAGGCTATAAAACCATAAGACGTATCGCAACACACAATACATGTACAATATCCAACGCTACTGTCGTGATACGCATTTCATTATTCAAATCGAATCTCTTAGAAATGGTTCTTTCGAGAAAAAAAATTTACACCTTCTGTGACAGGGCATATTCAAATTTACAAAGCCATCAAATACATTTGATTTTGAAGTAAAACGATGAAAAGTATCCGTCAGTCATTTTAAGGGTATTTTACGAGCACGAAGATTAATGAAACAGGATTACAATAAATATAATTATTTGCGGTTTTTTAGTTTTAATCCGATTTGGACTGTTTAAAGTCTCAATTTGTTTTTATAGTAATTTAGAAACATTTGTAATAATTTTGTTTGTTTATTACGAAACGTCCTGTATATATATAAAACTTTAAACTACGAAAAATTGATATTTTCTTTTGACAATACATTTTTTAAAAAGAAGTGTTTAGTTATATATTCAACTCGATCGATGGTAAGAATGTAGCTAGCTTAATCGGGATATTTTTATGTTCTTTATTTCACACAAACGATGAATGTGAAGAACTGAAACTGCCAATTTAATATAGAAGTAATAAACATACTTGAAAATGTTAAGCAAGATAAATTGAACATAAATTTAGCAGATTAACCCAATTTCTACAGCTGCCAGTCAAATTAAAAAAAAGTAACAATAAAATACGAAACTGACGAACACACACAACGATAAAAATAATATCATAAAATACAACTTGTAAATATCTTCTTCAAAAATATTAAAAAGATTCACTTTTCTGTACTTCTATATTTTTCGCTTGGAACGAAGTAGGAACATTTACAATATAACTTGATTAAAGTGTAACTTTTTAAAATATAGAAAATTCTTAAATTAATAATAGCACGCCTATTATTGCAAATTGACTTGAGTATCGTTCGTACGAACATTGCGTGAAACGTTGCGACTTCTGAAAAGCGAACATTGGTTATTTTCTGCGACGTTGAACGAACTCTTCGGTTATGATCTGACAACGTCAATGATATAAATCTGGCACAAACAGGAATAGTTTATCCGAAACGATAATGGTTTATTTACGACGACCAATCAATTACGATGCATCAGAGCGTCTGGCGTCTGGCACCTTGTAGATCTCGCGTTTCTCGTGGCTGCCTTTTGGGCCGGAAGACAGACGGGAGCGTCTGAAGCGGACGCGCACGTGGCGACGGAAGGTCGACGACCCTTTTCATGGCACTTGTTATCCTACCGAGCCGCATGCGCGCTTGTGCAACAAGGATTAAGCGCCGCGGCCCTTCGCGAAATAACTGGGCTCTTTTGCAATGCTTTTTTTTGCAGAGGGAGACTTTGACAAAGAGTCGTACCTTGTTCATGACACAACAAAAAATACTACTGCGTGTCTTCGACACTCGCTACTGAGAACAAAATGCGAAGAGGAAAAAAAGGTTTGAATACATTAATTTGCCAATTCAAGCGGCCCTATAAATTGTTGAATAGCGTTTGTTAAACTCGTTTGTCGAAATAATGGTTTTTTTGACTTACAAATTATATAAATATATGTAGAGATTTAGATTTTCTGGAATCTCGAGAAAGTCATAATTTATTCCGAATCATTTCCTTCGACGAGTTTCGAAATATAATTGCGAAAGAATTTTGAGGAATTTTAAGGACGACAATAATCTATTTTCAGGTTTTAAAACTTAAAATTTTTTGTCGCAGCAATGTTACAATATTTGACTTAAAACGATGTTGTAACGTTTCGAGTAAAACATCTACATTATCGTCAAATTCAGAGTTGATCCACACCACTGACGATTGCATGAAATGTACATTATAAATTTCGTTCAATTGAAAAAAGATACGAAAATAGATATCGTTTGTGTCTCTTACAACACAGGTTGCAGTAATCGACACGAGTCACATTTCGCAATCGCGATTAAGCTTGTAAGGTGTTTCTTATCGCGGTCGTTGTTATCTCTAATGATGGATGATCATTATATTTCTAATATTAGTCCTGTTTAAATCCTTACAATTAAAAACACAATAACATAAAATAATTTTGTTCCATTTGTTTCAATATAATACATACGTGTCCTTTAAAATCCATCTTAAAAATGCGCCATTAATCAATATGGTATGTCATTTTGATTAAATCATTATAAAAGTATGCGTGATTTCATTATATAATACAGCGAGTACGAAATAAACGTGTTTTGTCAAGCGCGTATACAAACTAAAAAGATT
>JABFOW010000458.1:0-11836 GCA_022817725.1 Archaeoteleia sp. ZL-2020 | reverse complement strand
CTATCGCTATATAGGCTACGTCCCAGAACGAGAGACCAAAGGTCCTCTTGTATTACACCAATTTTAGGTCTTTGACGTAGCGGTTCATATAATACAGCTTTACACACACCGTGTCAGCTTCTTGATGATTCAACGAAATTATTAAATTCCCATAATCACAAATATGTGTAAATTCATGTATTAATTACATGAATTTTATATTTTATGTTAATTTTTATCACTGAAATTTCTAACACGATGCAAAATGATGAAATTAATTTAAATGTATCATATCGTCGATATTTGTAAACTAAATTTAATATGAAACAGTACACGCACCCTGGTTTAATTTCTATGCTTTTATGTATATTTCTCATGAGTTTTCTCCGCTTAGGGGGAGGGGCCCCATTTTCATAAAGTAAGTATTTCAGGTAAAATTCTGACACAAACTTATAAGCGATGCAAATGATTCCGAATACCTTCAAATAACCAATTTATTAAGATGACTGGATACTTTGAAGCTTGAATTCACTGGTCTACTTGAAAAGTAGTCCAGTGAATCTTAAATGAAAAATGAAAAATGATGAAACATCTTCGATTAAAATACATTTTTTTCAAAATGAGTATAATTACATCTTTTCACTCAACTTGTATCATTCAATTATATCTATTTAGACAACAAAAATTTGATCATTATTTATAATTATGTAGCTTTATTTATTTAATTTAAAATTTTTAATACTGCCGCCATTAAGCATAAATTAAAATTTAACGAAATTGTAACACAAAGTTTTTTTTTTAGTTTTATTATTTGCATAGCGAACTGATTACTTGAGATAGCAACTTGTTACATGCGCCAGCAAATGCGTTTGTTGACTTAACAAATATTATCCTTGTCTCAGTAATAATTACTGAGCTGTTGCTGTCATAGCCATTCTACTTTTTTACGTGCATGAAAAAGCCATAGATATATTCAGAGCTTGAATGTTTCTAATCGTCTTTTAGGCGTATATTTTATTTTTAGTGGTCAATGCACAACGAACTCAATTTACATAACATGTTAGTATGTCGAGTAGTAGGCCTTGCGATAGGTCGGGCGGCTAAATGCATATATGTTACTTCATTAATACAGGTTTGAATACTGTTGGCGATAACGATATTTCCGTATTGTAATATACTACCTCTCTGCTTTATTAGGTTTCCTTAAAACATTGACATTTCAAATTAAAATTTATTTGAATCAAGTGAATTATATTTGTTTCAAATACAAAATTTTATTTTGCCGCCGGTAAATGCGTACGCATTTGATTCAAATGAATTTTCTTTTCCGTGTATAAAGAAAATTATTTATTCATGCAGTGCTTGGGTAAGATTATATTAAAAATGATAAAGTATCTTTTTTCATAAGTTGGTATTTGATTTCCTTCAGTTACATATAGATTCCTTATCCATTTCATTTATTTCTTTTTCATTGTTTCTAACCATATTAATGGTACAACTGTTCATATTTATAGATGCTGTAACCTTCTATATTTTACCATAGAAATATAGTTTTGTACACCATACGTTTTTATCTTAGTATATCAAATTAAAAATAAAAAAAAAATCGTACATGTTATATTTTTTTTGTTAAACAGAGCTTTATTGATGCATTACAAAATGATATACATGTAATTTATAATACAAAGATTATATGCATCGTTTTGGTGTTGACGGTTCAATTAAATAATGAACGAAAGTCTTTTGAAGAATCGACAAAAATTTCTTATTCATAGATGACTTGCACTTACGTTGTAGGAACGCGATTCATCATAACTGTTTCAATAGCGGAATGCTGTATGAACTTTTCTTATTAGGAGAATCTTGCTAATCGCAGAGGCAACGTTCTTGTATCAGGACCAGTGTGGAAGCTGTAGAGTTCAGCGAACGCACGCTTACTTAGCACATACGATACACATGTGCAAACTGCAAATTCGCTTTGGTTCGGTGCTTATCTAATCACAGATATACATTAAAGACACACTCCTTAAGGAATTTGATTGGCCGTGAAAATGTTTGAGCTTAAATAACAACGATTTTGTGTTTTTACCATAGGTAACTAAATTTTAGCATGTCTAAACTTTTAGTAGTTTCATGGATTCGTTTTAATATTTATGTTTCAACCTATGACTCATTCAATAGTCTATTCTTTACCTGTCATTTCATGTTTGTTTGAGGGAAGGAACTGTCGGCCATATCGGACAAAATATCTTGGGTTGGTTGGAACATTCTCAATGGGGTTGGTTGGCAAGGTGTGCCAATCCCGGATGACGTTTTTGTCGTTCTTTTCGACAACGATTTAATTTAATAAAATATTATAATCACCTGGTTACTTAAAAATATTCTTTGTTTGCTCTTTTCAGGCAAGAAGTAATATATACATAATCGAAAATAATAGAGGTGATATTAAAAATTTGTATTAGTCATCTATTGTGATTATAAAAAAGTGTTTTAAAGTAAAATTTTCGTCTACGCAAGACATTATATATAATGTCTATTACAAATCATCAATAAATTAATCATACATTTTAATTAATATAAATAAGACGTTTCGGTTCTTAATCATGGAACCCTTTTTAACTAATAATCAAATTAAATAAAACAAATAAAATACAAATATATAAGAATAGCAAAATAAATAAATTAAAATAAATAAAAAAAAATTGAATTAATTAATTAATTTAATATATTTATGTAATGTTTATTAAATTTTTGGGTAATTATATAGTATAGAGGTCCCCGCCTTATAATCGTGTTTAATACAACTTTTTAATGTATTTTTACGTCCTGAATCCGAATTTTCAAACAAAAAGTGCTCGATAGTACTTTTTTTAGATATATTGATTTTTATCCACAGATTTTGATACTTTCATTCGACACTTTCCGCGATCTCTGTATTCCTTCATATTTATATTTCCATGTTTACAATCATACTTGCGAGATATACTTTATTGCCATACAATTACATATATTTAGTATATGATTCACACGATTTTGAAACGTTAAGGATTACTACAGAGTTACATTATTAAAGAGACAAAAAATGCATTTTACGAATTTTTTAAAGGCCTGAAGTTCGGCCTGAAGTTCAGCCTTGAAGTTCAAGGCCTGAACGTCTCACGAACTGTCAGCGAGACGAATGCATTGGGTAAGTTGATCGGCTAGCCGGGCGTCCGTAAAGTTAGCACAGCCATTCGAACCGATTCGATTTTGAAGTATTGCATAATTTGCCGTTAATATATCGTTAATTATTCGTGAAAAAAAAAATTTGTCGCTCTTTTTTTTAAAAAAAACGATGGTGGAGCTTACTTCACGATAAAGTTAGCACAGCCACCCACATGAAAAAATACTAAAATATTAGTTTAAACAAAAAATTGATATTGCATAATTTGTCGTTAATAAGTCGCTGTCTAATCGTACAACTAAAAAATTAAATGCATCTAAATGGAAACTTTGCAAAATATTAATATTTATAAAAATCTCAGAGCTTGTAATTTGTCGGAAATAAGTCGCTGATGTATTATGCCAAAATAATGTTAATAATTGGATCTTACTTTTGTTTTAACGGTGGCTATGCTAATTTGACGGTAAAGTTCGCACAGCCGCTCATGAAAAACACCTGTGTGAAGTTAGCCCCCCCTTTTTTGAATTGGATTTGATTAAACACTTATTGACCACGTTTGACCACCCTTCATTAAAAAGTTATAACGACATAAAGAAATGGGGGGCCAACTTCACGGTAGCCCCCCCTTTTTTCGAAAATTAAAACTTTTCTTAATGGAATCGATTGACCACTTTTTGATCTGTTTGCCCACCCTTTAGTTTTTTTGACCACTTTGAAAAAAAATTTTTATTGCGAAAAAACATATTTTTCTCAGCCCCCCATTTTGCGAATTTTTCAGCGAACATCGGCTCATTCTGTGGGAAATCGTTTGACCACGTTTGACCACCTTTTAGTTTTTATCAAAAAGTTGCATAACAATATTTATTTTTAAAAAAACATTAACACGCCCTCATATTATACAATTAAAAGTTTTTCAAAAATTAACAGATTTATTATTGGAATCGTTTGACCCCTTTATGACGACGTTTGACCACTCTTAAGCTGACAAAACCACAAAAAAATTTTTATAGTTCATTTACTGCTAATATATTGCAGTTTAATAATTAATAATTAATAATTAAATATATTATTAATTAAATATATAATTATATTATACTATTTAATAATTAAATTTTTTGGTCATTATCATATATATAAATTATTTTTAAATATATTCCTGAAAATACAGTATATTTAATTTTGATAGACTGTATATATTTACCTAATGATAATAAACACAAATTAAATTATAGTAGATAATATTATTATTTATTTTTGGATCTTTTACTTTTTTAACTTATTTATTTATTACCAGAAGTTTATTCGTTTATTGAGTACAATTGATAACAAATTACATATCTAATGTTATTTATGTTATTAATTGGTACATTAATTTGAAATTAATATTTTTTTGTTGCCGGTATTGACTATTTTGTAGATTTTTTATATTTATTCTAGCAAGTATATTGCATCATTAATTAAATACAATTATGTATTAAAATTCAATGTTCCATATTGAAAACATAGGATACGTTAGGTCCAACGTCCTGCAACCCCCACGGACGAAAATTTAACAAAAAAGTATATATTAGAATTATGTGCACTTTACGGCTTAAGAAAAAAAATTTTGTGCAAAAAAAATTAAAAAGTTATTGGCAAAACTATGAGTGGGGGTTGTGGCTCTCAGTTGAAAAATAATGTTTTTTTGAATTAGCTATAGCACATGATTTATGTACACTTTATGTGGTTTTCAACTGTGCAAAAATTAATGTTTGTGCAGCAACCCTTAAGCCGGAAAAACAACCCTCGTACATTGGACCGAAGTACACTCAATGTTAAAAGTGACCGAATTAATAAAAATCAATTCTATCAGACTTTAGCAATGATCAAATGTTGACTTAAGAGGATCCATCAATAATGGTTTTAGGGAAAAATTGTATAGAACAAAAAAGTCTTATCTCATCGAGATGCATGATCATCGATGGTTATTTGTTGCAAAAGTATTATATTTAAGATTTTATAGATAACTACGCAGTAAAATATGAAAAATCTAAAAAATATTTATATTTACCATTTGTAATGCGATGGGTATAGTTGCATAAGGACTAATTGAACATCTTTTTCTCATAACAATATTTTTCTATGTTAATAATTTGGAAGTTGGTGTACAGACTACAAAGTATGAAATATTACTTTTGAAACCCTTATATTTTTGGAAATAATGGCTTTAAAAGAAAATGGTACAGGACAAAAAGGCTTATCTCGTCGAGTTTCATGAGGATTATAGGTTATTTTCAGCAAAAATATTATATTTAAAGTGTTATAGGTAACTACGCAGTAAAATCAAAAAAGTTTTTAAATTTGTATATTTGACATTTCCAATAAGATGGGTAGTTGCATTTACTCTAACTAAACATCTTTTACTCATAACAATACTTTAGGATGTGAATAATTTGAAAGTTATTGTACAAGGTACAAAATACGTAATTTAACTACTTTTTGCAAAAATCTTTGTAAAAAATAGTTTTAGAAGAAAATCGTATAGGACAAAAAAGTCTTATCTCGTCCATTTGGATGTCGATCGGTTATTATTTTTCGCAAAAGTATGAAACTTAAGGTTTTATGGAAAATTTTGAAAAATTTTAAAAGGCAATTTACAAAAAAGTTAAGTTTGGCCTTTTATAGGTCTCGTCAGACTCGATCTTTTGAACCTATTTTCGACAGCAAAAATTTCATTTACGAGTCGTAGTATAACTTTTCGATAAAGTCGAGCTTTAGCGGCTGACAAAATTTTTTGTTTTTTTGCAATAAAAATTGTTCTTCAACTTTTTGAAAAAAACTAAAGAGTGGTCAAACGTGGTCAATAAGTGGTCAATCAAATCCAATAAAAAAAAGTTTAAAATTCAAAAAAAGGGGGGGGGGCTAACTTCACACAGGTCGAATTTGAAGTATATTCATTGTTTTTTAAATGCTTGACGAATACGCTCATTTTTGTGCAGATTTTTGAAACGTGAAATAATTACAACACAACGAGCGTATTCGCCACGCATTCAAAAAACAATGAATATACTTCAAACTTTATTTATATATTTAAAAAACCACAATGAATGGAAAGATAGATTTTCATAAAAAAATGTAAATTCAAATTCACGTAATTAAAGAAAAACGGGTTTTGGCGGAAATCTGAAGATTTGAACTTCGCAGGCGAATGACGAATCACCTTAAATAGTTTTTTAGCAATTTTAACTTTTACAACAAATGATTTTATCTTTGAAGAACTTGTATTAATGAACAAAATTTTACTGCTTAGGGGCCCGTGCCTGAAGATAACTGTATAGAAGTTTATATGAAAGCGATTATGTCACACATTTCATTAGCTTTATCCAAACAAATGACACTATTCTCCACAGTAATGACATTAAACATCGTTTTCGCCAGAGGATTCATAAATTCGTGCAGAACATAAGTTAATAACTGTTTCTGCATTTGCTCATATATTATTTTGTCTCACGTTATTCTAATATTTTACACTTGAAACGTAGTCCTTCTGCGGCAAACGGAGTACGCTTGACTGAAGCAAATTCCTCAGAAATGAAGCAGATTCTGTTTGCCGCAAAAGGAGCATTCTTAGATTGTACGAATTTTAATTATCTTTCAGTGACAATATGTCATCAGAGACAGTAGAAAATAATGCAGAAATCGATCAATATCATTTTCGTGATAATACTAAATGTTTTTCGGATATTTAATTGTATTCTGAAGATGTTTGTATATTGTCAGGATAACTGAGTAACTGAATGAATTACACTTTTTATACAGGCGCAAGATGAAGATGGTAGAAAATTTAAGAAACGAGCCTCCATTTAATCGTGCGAGACGGACGTTGACAATTCGAACGTTAACAACGTGCTGGTGGAAGGGCATTCCGAAAACGGAAGTTGTAAACGTGATCAACCTGGTCTCGAGGATACATGCAGGCCGAACGAAATTTAAACGAAAGGTATGTATCATTCATGTGCTCCTCGTAATGGCAGTTGCGACGATGTGGCAGTTAGTACTGATAGGCCTCTGGCTTCGTGTCGAAACTGCGTATACGATGATCTCGAGCCCAATGAATTGAATTCAGAGTCGCCAAATACGGACTCTGAAAGGTACATGACTGAGGAGTATCAAATCTCGAGCGATGAGATCTCCCAGTGCGTACAAGCTGTTACTAGAGACGAATCTAGCAGAAATAGCAGCGTAGACAATATGTACGATGCAAGTGTCACCTTCAGTGATAGTTGCAACGACCTTGTAATTGATACCAACGGAACATTAGATCCGCATAGCATAAAGGAATGTATGCCTAAAGGTCGCGCTATCGTCGACATAGGTTTTATCATTAGCGAAATGCACAGAACGTTCGATTATCATGCTAAGGGTATAGATTGTCGGTTTAAAGACTGGAAGCTCATTAAAACTCATACTCGTGGTTTAATGACGCAATTGTTCTTTAAATGTCAGATGTGTAATTATGAGTGTAGCATTTGGTCAGAGTCAAAACAGCCAGAAAACGTTGATTTGAATACAGCTGCAGTTACCGGTACAATTACAGTTGGAATAGGTCATTCTCAATTGGAGGAATTATTTGCGTCAATGAATATGACTTGCATGGCCGCTGGTACGTACAGAAAGTACCAACAGTTCGTGATCGACGATTTCTTACTAGCGTCTTATGAAAATATGAGATTGGCTGGTGATGCTGAAAAGAAATTGGCGATAGAAAGGAACGAGGTCATTAACGGTATTCCGTATGTAACTGTCGTAGCTGACGGTGAATGGTCAAAGAGATCATACGGACACAGTTACGATGCCCTTTCTGGTGTTGGAGCTATTCTAGGATTACGTACTGGAAAAGTTCTATTCGTTGGCGTTCGCAATAAGTATTGCGCTTTCTGTGATTTTTACGAACGTGAAAACATCGAGTGTCGGCCTCACAGATGCTACAAGAATTTCGATCGCAATGCAAGCTCAACAAGTATGGAGAGTGATGCTATTGCCGAAGGCTTTAAATGCAGCATCGAAATGCATGGCTTGATCTACAAGACACTCGTCGCGGATAACGACAGCAATGTCTACAAAGCAGTTGTTGATAATCGACCGTACCGCGATCAGCGAGTGATTGTAAATAAAGTAGAATGCACCAATCACTTGTATCGCAATGTGTGCAAGAAATTGACAGCGATAGCAGAAAAAACTCAGCCAAAAGGCGAGAGAATTCCTGAATTCGTACAATCCCGAAAAATTGTAAGAAGCAATATTTTGAAAATAAGGAAAGAAGTTGTGGAAGCAGCTGCTCGTAGAAAATCCGGAGAAGAACCGCAGGCCCAAAAAGCAATGGAACTGCAAAAAGATATATTAAGTGTACCTAGTCATGTGTTCGGTGAACACAAGCACTGCAGTTCTCGCGGATTCGAGTGTTCTCAAATGTCCACGAATACTGAGACGAACCATGTTCAATTGCTTATTCTACATGGTTTGTACCAAGAGGTGGAAAAAGTCATGCAGAATCTGAATTGTCACGCAGAGAGTTTGTTGTTGAACCTAACGAACAACCCCGCAGAATTATTCAACTCTGTACTTTGCAAAGAAATTGGTGGGAAGCGTATTAATTTTGGCGCAAGAGGTTCGTATGATGCCCGAGTTGCTGGTGCAGTTTTGCAGTACAATACGAAACAAGTTTTAACGGAACTGCACAAAAGCACGGTCGAAACTGTTCCACCTGTCGTTGAAAGACTGGAAAAACGACGTCAAGAAACAGTGTCGAGAACTAAAGAATATCGAGCTATAAATGGTAGGCAAAATAAGTATAGGCATCAAATACATACTGATCAAAATTACGGGCCAGAGTCGCAAAAACCTGATTTGGCTATCGAGGTTATTGAACAATTGTGGCAACATCATATGGAACGGTTGCTCGGGTACGCAGAAGCTTGGGAACAAACGGAGCGCAACACCAGAAGTCAATGTGACTCCGATTTGTGGAAAACATTAAGACTAGACATGCTAACAGCATCCAACTTTGGGACGGTGTGTCGTATGAGGCCTACCACGTCATGCGCAGCGACTGTAAAAAGAATCCTGTATCCCACACCAATTCAGACAGCAGCAATGAAATATGGACGTGAAAATGAGGATACTGCGAGAAGTGATTTGGCAAGACGAATAAAGAAAGAAATTCGACCTTGTGGATTGTTCATTGATCAAAAACTTCCCTTTTTGGGCGCTTCACCCGATGGCCTAATCGACGAAGATGGTCTCGTTGAAATAAAATGTCCACAAACAGCCGAGCACCTAAGCGTTGAAGAAGCTATTAAGACGTTGGCTCCATTGAAGTGTATTTTTGATAAAAAAAATGTAAATGCAATGAATCGCAATCACAAATATTTTTATCAAGTGCAAGGGCAGCTGCATGTAACGAAGAGACAGTATTGCTTGTTCGTTATGTGGACGCCGTCAGACTTGAAAATCATCCGCGTTGATCGAGACGATGCTTTTTGGACAGACAAAATGGAACCGTATTTAACTCGTTTCTACAACGATTGCTTACTTCCGGAAATTCTTGACAGTCGTCATAATAGACATATGCCCATAAGAGACCCGGATTATATAATCAAAAGGCAAGTACAAGCTTTAAAGCCTGAGTCAAATAAAACCGTCGAGCGAAAACGCAAAACGGAATTGAGAAGCGTACCCGTGTGTCGTAAACTTAGTAAGAAGAACACTACGGCGGCAACGGAAAATTACGTGGACATGTGTGATCGCACTGAAGACAATATTCCGAGAGGTTCGATGGTAATTGAAAAATGCGTTGTTGATGATTATGAGTGTAAGCGCACTCAAGACACTGGTACAACGACTCCGACGGCAGGAGTAAAGATCGTTGGGGACGATGACGAAGATGACGACATTGAAGAAATTATTGGATACTCCAATGAACAATTGGAATGGACCAATGAGAGTATCCCATATCGTAGAAGGTATGTGGATAAGCAGTGTGCATCTTTGGACGCTGTTATGTCGATCGTTTTGCCAGTGGATAGTCCGGTAAATGATGCATCACTGGATACAATTTTGAAGGTTATCCGTGATACTACTACCTTATCGACCCAAAGTGTTCAGTGGGTCTTTTACAGAGACATCGTCGAACCAACGTATGACTGCAGTGTTCAAATAATTGATGGAGCGGAATCGTTTCATTGGCGATGTCTCTACTTCGATCGTAAACGGGTGTTCGTTTACATGACACTGGTTACTCCAGTTTCACTAAGAATGAGAAAGAGTATATACATTTACGCTTTCCTGGAGTTGACGAAAGCAAAGTGATCTTTGAAAAAGCTCAACGGCAACCTGATGGAACAAGTTGTGGCGTTTTTGCAGCGGCATTCGCCACAACTATTGCCTTAGGCGGTAATCCTACTGTGGAACGTTACTCAAGTAGCATGAATGCTATGCGAAAACACTTTGTAGAAATCGTACGTACTAATAAATTAATGCATTTCCCACGGGAATGAGGTGTATTCCAATATAATCTAGTCTACCGAGTGTAGCCATGACTGAAAATGAAGCATTCCATTACTGGTGACAGAAGTACTGTACGATTTCGTCGGAATAACAATTCTTGCAGCTTTGTCGAAGCAGAAAGTATATTGACATTGTGGCTGTAACGAGAAAAATAATCAGGACCTTAAATCCTGCGTTAGTGTCACAATTTACGGTTGAATACTGGTAAATTTAATTCTAAGTGAAGGCAATGTCATACATTATAACGCGGTAACAGCTCCAAACTGTCACAGGAACTTGTGTGATAAGAATCACCTTAAAATTTAACGGAGAGACGATGTAGAAATGGTCGAGTCTCACGGAAATGGGCGGAGGTGGGGCCCGTTTTGTAAAAACATATTTTTATTTACAACATCATGGAGAAATAGTTATGCGTCTAAATATGAAAATAAAACATGAAATTGATTATATTAATTTCTTGAATTCCTCTACGATGGAAGTCAATTGAAAATGTTTATGTTTTCAGTACTTCTCAGTAGTTAATACTACTAGTAAACAGTCACGGAGGCTGAAGTATTATCTGAAAGCCGTGCGCGGAAAAGTGAAATGGTTTAAGTTTTCATTACTTAATGCCTTCATTCTCATTGATAGATAATGAAACTAATTACGTAGATTAAATGTGAAGATCGTGCACTGAAAAGCGAAATGGTTTGAGTTGTCAATACTCAATGCCTGACCATAAATTAGTATATAGTTCAATTAATATTACATATTGGTTACGAAGGTCGTGCGCAGAACAGTGAAATGGTTTAAGTTGTCGTAACTTAATGCCTGATCTTCATTGATAGATAATGAAACTAATTACGTAGATTAAATATGAAGATCGTGCACTGAAAAGCGAAATTGTTTGAGTTGTCAATACTCAATGCCTGACCATAAATTAGTAGCTAGTTCAATTAATATTACATATTATGTAATGTGTAAATGTTCATTTTCACATTTATTACTATATACTTGCTTGGTCAGTCGAAATTTGGTGTAACAATAGACAATGATTTGCAAAATTATATACAATTACAATGTTGCATTTCCTTATATTATGATACAAAAGCGAAATGTGTATTATAAATCATGCACATGTGTAACAACATTGTTCAATTTTGCAAAAAA
>JABFOW010000457.1:0-11847 GCA_022817725.1 Archaeoteleia sp. ZL-2020 | reverse complement strand
TAATTCAAGAATCTCATAGATTTCAAAAGCCCCTTTGAATGAATCCAACATACAAAATTACCATGTAAAAGATTTAATATCTATTCGTGATTCTATCACAAAATTCCAATAATATTGCAATTTAAATGACGTATTCATTAGATAATGAAACATATATGAAACATATATGAAACAGTATATGTACAAAAGTTAGGTCTACAGTAGATTCTCTCAACAGGAGAGATCTATATCAGAGGCCTGGCCTATAGGAATGATTTGATCAAAAAACAATCCGATTATACTGAAGGGATGAAATGTACTATATATTTTTTTAAATTATTAATGATAACTGTGCGATTTTGTATTAGAAAGTAATTTATGTTATGTAATTATGATTATTTTTAGTTTGAGAATGATGGAAACAAACCATCACAACGTCACATGACAATTAAAATAATGGTATCTTTTCAAATTAATTATACAGTTCCTGGCAGAGTCAAATTTAAATTTAATTAAAATTATTGAAAATACAATCCGAATTTAGGTCTACATCAAATTTCTCAATAAAAACATTCAGAGTTACATTTTTAGTCCCGATGAAAATTCATTAATTTCATTTGTTACGAGATTTCTGTGGGAACAACATTGTATGAATATAAATATAATTATTAGCTGGGCACTGTACACTCCTTTTATGTTATATTTATTGGCGTCTTACATTCTTACAATAAAGATGGTCTCACGACTATTAAGGTACGACTCTATATCACTAAAAAATAGAATATAGCTCTTACTTCATAAAACAAATTCAGTGTAACTAATTTGACGTTATTATGAATACAATTTACTATGGTTTCAATACCTATGCTTATAGAATTATGATGGCTGAACATAATACATTTAAGATTTTACTGTATGAATATGGTGTTCATAATCATCGTATGGACATTCAGTGGCAATAACAGTTTCTTAAAAACCGTTTAAGATAGAAGATTGACATTTGATGGACTTACACCATTGACACGTAGTCGTAAACTAGAATGATTAATATAGTATAATTTTCTATTCAGTCATCGAATTATAAGTAACCTTATTTTAAGATTGGCGATAAAAGTACAATTAAATTTTATTACAATGTATGCAATTATATTATATTAATAATTCTGGTATAGTTTACTGCCGCATGCCAAAACGGAAAGGTTCTTAAAATGTCATCCTTCAACAGGGCTGTAGGCATTTGAGTTCAAGAGATATAATTATACTTTCCTGGTTAACATAGCGAAATTAAATTTTTGTGAAATGAAATCACCACCGATAACTATCGAATAAATAATGTTGATGTGCTCGATGTCGTCTGGTTTTGATCTAGTTTTATCATATAAAATTCTTGACGCGTAGACCAGTTCAATTTTATCGATATCAGAAGATGGTAGATACGGCGTATAAAGGGGTTTCGTCGAATGAGAATGGGAATTCGATTACGCGACCTGGTTTATCGTTGAAACCGCGCAAAAGACCTCTCACTCGGTGTCGCCGATTTTTCTACCGCAGTGCGAACGAATTTTATTGAAATCATAACGGATCGCTCGTGAATATTATTCGGGTCTTAAAGTAATATAATCCCAAATCGATGGAGCGACGCGGAATAAATTTGCCTCTCAAACTACCACGGATTCTAAGTTCGATGATGAGGAAATAGACAGCGCACCTGAGAACTCTCGTGCTTGAGTACGTACCATCATGGAAAGAATTATTATGAAATTCGCTCGATTGAGAAAACTAAAAGCTCAGCTTTCCCATTAAACCGACGCTCAAGTATTCGGATATGGGTTAATGAGTTTTTTTCAATTAAAATTATTTTTCACAAACAAGGCACTTTTTAACACACATCGCCGATACGTAAACAACGAGCATCGATATTAGTCCCCCTTTGTCACCACAGCACATATATTTACAAATACGCGGATTCCGTTCAGAATTATATCACACATATTCTAGTTGGGTCAGAAACGTTAATGGAATTATGGATACAGTGCTGATGTACAGATTATGCAAAAATATTGTTTAAATTATCATTAATATATTAATGCGAATTAAAGATTAAATCTAATATTATATTGATTTAGTCATGTTTGATTTAATTAACACATTAATATTATTAATTCCATAATGACATACATATAATTGTGTTTTAGTAATTTAGTGGAATTAAAAATATGTAATAAATTGTCTTCCCATAATTATCATCTTAAAAAAAATTAATTATCATAATTATGTTTCCTTCATTTTGAAAGTAATTGGTCACTATATAACAAAATAACAAATAACAAATTTCTTATCTTGACAGAAAAATGTGAATATTTGAAATCACGATTATAGTAGGGGCATCGCGTAATGCATTGGAACGAACGTAAATAAAGTATAATATTGAGATACTTGTTCACACGTGACATTCTGGATTATCATCGTGTGATTTTCGAGCAAATCTGACCAGACATCAACCTGACTGCATACGTACTTTCAAGCCATGCAATGTCGGGCGTTACAGACGAAATGTCGATAGTCACACATTTCCACAATTCAAGAGTGAAATATAGAATGACGTATGACCTAACCCGGTATGGTGAAGATTCAACCGCTGGAAGCATGTAAAATCCTCCCAACATGAATGTTTTTAAATGACATAGACCGCAGGGATTTATACACGTCGTAAATATCGAACAATCAACAAATCATATGCTTAGAACAACGTTATCTTTCTTCCGGATATATTATTGGGAGCTAATTATTCAACGACAACCAGTAATTTGTGCGACAATAGTTTAGTGAGATACGAAATTGTTAGTTTGGCCAACATTCCAAGGTCATTGACGTGTCAAATAATTTTTAAATTTGAAATTTTTTAATTTTATATTTCTTTATGAAAAATGTAGACCGACTATTTACTTTTTGAAAAAAGTAGACTTTATGAAATTACAAGTAATAGCGTTGTCCGAGTTCCTCCAAAATATGAAGACTAGTTTTAATTTAAGTAGTTTTATTATATCTTATTAAATATGTTTTATCATAATTAGAAACTTGAGCCCAATCACAGGTTTGGCCGTCGAGACAGACCTTTTATCTCTCTCAGTGCGTACAAATAATTATATGCTAATTCCATGTTCAAATTCAACTTCGTACACACTTCATTGATTAATTAATTGTTACGGATTACAAAATTTAATTACAAAATCAATTATATATTAGTCTCATTTTTCGGTTGATGCTTAGCATTTTTTTTTGTAAATATGAAAGTATTACAGATTAATGAAAATAGAAAATTTGTATTTGTTTATTGTTTTTCATTTTTTGTGTGTATGAATGAGTTCTACACATGCCTCATTGTATGTGAAATAGCCAATTTTCTGCAAAAGTGAAAGAGTAATTTGTATGACTCTCATTTGTTTAAAGGAATGTTTGGTGACATATGACTACTTTTGTTGTCGTTGTTCATGTTATTTGATGTTTTTGACTATATGAGTGTTATATAAGTTCCCTGCAAAAACTGTATTTTTTACTTGCAAAATCAAAGTTATAATTCAACATTTTGATCACATTTTTTAACAGTACACAGAAAAACGAACATTTGTGCATGTATGCAACAGTTTTGTTAATGTATTTATAACATTGTAGAAGGCATTACACTTTTCGTTTTCTATTTTTATATTACTGGTTACTAACTCGAAATATCAACCGATAATGTATTTCTTAGTATCAATCTTGTTCCTTAAATATCATACTTACCACAGCAACGATTACTTAGCCACTCAGCCGTTGCTGCCGCAGCAATTCTAGTTTTTTCCGTGTACATAATGACCAGATCTAACTTTAATGCCGAAATATTATAAGCAATAAACACATTTTAGTATTTTAACGATCATAGAAGTCATGAATTTTTTATTATAATCAAATGGCTTTGACATTATATTGATGCATTCAATGCTGTAAATATTATGATAAATGTGTACAATTTAATAATATAAAAAGCGTGCTTTCTTTCTCGTAAACCGAAGTACACAGAACATTGAAAGTTCGAACTTCCTTGACAGTTAAAGGACATGCTATACGAAGAGAGTGAAATACTTGCACTATTAGCAGCAAAGAAATCGGTAGCACCGGCGTCGCAAATAACAATACGTCAATAATAGCTTCTTCTCCCGATGAAATTGTAGAGAAACTCATGAAAAAACCAACAACCTATAATCGCCCATTACTTCTCCAGTTATCATTATCCAATTACAATACACGAGCGTTGGGTATAAGAGTGCGTCCAATCGTATAAACTTTTGAGTCTATACCTTATAATGAAATAATTTAAATTGTAGTCAATTACAGGTTGTTGAATTTTCCTTGAACTCTCCGGTGATCACAGCATTTGCAAGGAGCGACTCGTTTTTATCCACTTCTAGAAAATAGAAGCAGAATGCCAGTACGAGAGCCGTCAGAAAACCAAACCCGATTTACGTTATCCCATAGGTTACCCGTAATCTCGTAACTTCAGTTACCACGATTCCTTTTGTGGTGAACCTTTGTGTTCAAAAATACAAAAATATACATATATATTAAAACACAAAAGTTTATTTCTATTTTTCGTATTGTTAAATCCAGTCACAAGTGAAAACAATTGAAAATGTAACTTGCTTAACATGGATGATGTAAATGAGAAAGATTTGAATATTCGTAAACCTGAAACATATTTATATTTACTTTTCACGAAAAGGAATATTCTGCAGTAGGATCGCAAGAAATTCATTCTGAATATAAACTGTTTTTTCAACAAATAAAGTGTGATGAACTAACAAAGAGATTATTTTCTAAAGGAGACTCCTTTACCGTCATAAAATTGACGAGCATTAAAATGAGCATTTTATGAGTAACGATGCTTCATGGCCCATGAGAAGTGTTCTTCAGATATTTAAATGTATCGTAATTTGTAATTACACACAACGACGTACTCTTCCAATGTGACCTGAAGAAAAAACCGTTAATGCAGCATGGGAAAGAAAAATTTCTGACTCAAGTTCTTTTCTTCATTTTTATTCAACTTATCCATTTACATATATATATACAAGAGTACCTATAAAAATACTACATACTTAAGGTTTGCATTCGATTTCTTCTGACATAAATGTCGGTGCAGAATCAGCCAAGATCTAATTGTATATTACATTTCACGAAAAGAATGTTACGACAAAGACACAAAATCACTTTCTAAGGAACAGATAATACAATATTTTTCCAGAGAGACAAGGTGCACGCGAACTTGAAAAAAAGGAATGAAAAAAGGTACAAGAGCCTAGTGGTAGCATCGAAACACGTATGTCACGTTGTAACGCATTTGCATGTTCTCAGTTCCTAGAGCGGATAGCTTATAGCGTGCACGACTCGTTTGCTCGATTCGCAAATAAGATTACGTAGGAATGCCATTGACATCTTTTTTCGAAGCCTTTGATACTGCCATGTGGTGCCGCAGCCATATCTCGATTTCCAGTTTTAAAATCGGTTCACTGCACTTTATAAGTTTTGGTGGAATTGTATATTTACCGAACATTGTAATAAACATAAACTTTTCAACAAGTGACTGGAAAAGTTCAATTCAGTCATTATTTGCAAATGCCGAAATCGAAATTAAACCAATTATATAATGTATTGCGATGCCCTCGAAATATTGATGGACTGAACAATCCTTTTTCCCTGTGTTGCGCATTTAAATTGTCCTAATCACTGATATTTGTGGATATGTTAAATTTCTCCGACGAATTTGTTACGCGATTAGACTACACATTTATTTCACGAAATTACGATCCTTTTCAGTTGTGCATTAATCATGAAATTGCATACATTTGACATTTATCATTTTAAATTGCAAAAGAATCTAGAACAAATGTAAACAAATATTGTAAGAAGAGAAAATTGAAATCATTATCACTGTTACATATCGTATTTTTCAACAACGTTTAACTTTCCTGTTTCAGATCGGCTAATTACATTAATGCCACTAAAGAATGCGAGCTTTCGGATATGGATCGATTGACAGTAGCAGGTTCTGGTGCCTTGGAAACAGCAAAGAGTGTGGACTATTTGGAAAATCACTGTGTAGATGAGCCGGTGAAACTCTGCGAATTCAAGAAGATTACCGGGCGCATTTTGAAGACGGTGGATTCGGTGTATCAAGACGTGGGCAGTACGGAAGAGTGTCGTGAACTGTGCTTAAACTCGCCATTCCGATGCCACTCTTATGACTACGGTGACACTGGCGATATGGTCTGCAGGCTGAGTCATCATTCTAGAGCTACACTTTCCGATATTCAAGTAAGAATATATTTGCATTTCTTTATTTTATCCATTTTTCTTAAATAAAAATAGTATGTTACAAATGATTCCAAATGTCGAATTCAACGCGCATAAAACTTATTATATAATTCGTACAAAGTTTTGTTTTTGCGTTTGCCAATTTTTTACCTTATTATTATATTCAACTACCCAATGAGAAGGGTACCTTTCTGAAAAGGCACTCTTTCTCATGAGAAAACACTTTTGTTTCCTATAAGGAAACAAATACCACCCACCATCGGAATACTTCGGTCCCGTTGATGTTTCTCATTGTATGGTTGAGTTATGTTCTTATAGTCTAGTTTCTCGACATCTATTTGTACCCAGCCAAATATACTTTAGACCTTATATATTTATAGACCAATAAACTTTCTCACGTGTATGTACAAGAGTCTATAGACGTTATTTGATTTGATGTTTGCTTTAAGTTCACCAACACAAAATACATACAGTTTTTATCTCCACTTTACACATCTGTGTTGTTTATAATATTAAAATGTAACTTAAAATTAAATTAATCATGGTTTCTAAAGACATTACGAACAAAAGGCAATGATTAATTTTAAGTTTTGCAATAAAACTGTTACACTACGATGGTTGTGTTTGAAAACCAAAAACTAAGCATTCGAGAGTTAAATATATCCAGACGCCCAATAGTGATGTTTGCTTTTTTGTTGAATATTTTTTCAACATTTACTGCTAGTGTATGACTACGTATGACTACGCGCAGCACAATTCATGAATAGCTAGGGCTAACGATTATTCGGAGAACAGACAGGCAGCAGCTTTTTATCTGCATTTCCAACACGGATAAGTGCAAAATGGGTAGGACTGCAAATCCGCTCAGCGATCACGCTCACGCGTAAGCGTTCGAATACATCGTTGAGGGCGTGTTCGTGCGAAATGGAGTTTCCATAGCGCACGTTTTACGCCTCACCCAGGGAGGCACTTGTTCGTATCCGAGTGAGTACCACGTTCTTTCGTAGCCGCAAAAACAAAAGAGAAAATCCCGTTTGCTCCAACCTGTTGAAAGCCTCGATGTCGCGCATTTGAGAGCATTTCACCGTTAAGAAAAATAGCGAATAAGTAAAATGTTGAAAATGACATGGAAAATATCAACGGGGACGAATACAAAAAAAGAAATCAATATTTAGAGTTCCGTACGAATTCGTATCCTTCCGTTCGTATCCTCCTAATGAATATTAAGAATTCCGAATAATCGGTATTCTTCAGATTTTACATTGTACATTCGTTATCTTTTAAATATTGTTAAATTATAAACTATATTAAGCAACTTATACTTTATTTTATACCTTGTATTTTAAGAATATATCTTTTAACCGGGGTTTGGAGAACTTTCCGAAGAGTATCTTTATGGTAATGTGTGTTTAACCTGCAAGTTGGTGTAAAAAGACGAAAAGGAATACGTTATATTGCACTTCGCTACATCGTTTATTGGTATATAAACATACGAACTCATGTATTGGCATATATTTAGATAGATTTCGAAAATTTGCAAATACCGACAACGAAATAGGCATATTATATGAAATATAATAAATGATTATATTTCATTAATAAGAATATTAATACTAAGTTTTTGGCCAATTTTTACGTATCGGCTCGTTCAATAGTCTTGATACAATATATGATTAAAGTTTTTTTTACTATTTTTGCTTAACTTTAATAAATAACTTATTAAATATATTTCGTCTACTCGTAGGAACCTTATCTTGACGTACCAGAAGCATCAACATATGAGCTAAGTTCCTGTTACAATGTCACTATCGATTGTCTCGCTGGTGATATGGTCGCCCGTATCCAGACAAGCAAACTCTTCAACGGCAAAGTGTACGCCAAAGGATCACCTAATTCATGCGTGCAGGACATTAAAGGCGCTCTAGAATTTGAGTTACGAATGGCGTACGACGACCTAGAATGCAACGTCAGGCAACAAGGTCTCGGTCGATACTTAAACGACGTAGTGATCCAGCATCACGACACCATAGTCACGAGCTCGGACCTTGGACTGGCGGTCACGTGTCAGTACGATCTAACTAACAAAACTGTTTCCAACGAAGTTGACCTCGGTGTTCATGGTGAAATATCTCCAGCACTATCGGAGGAAGTTATCGTTGATTCTCCAAATGTTGCCATGAAGATTACGGATCGCAGTGGAAATGATGCAATACCTTCCGCAGAAGTTGGAGATCCTTTGGCACTCAAATTTGAAATCCTAGATCCCAGCAGCCCTTACGAAATTTTCGTCCGAGAATTAGTCGCCATGGACGGTGTCGATTCGAGCGAAATTGTTCTCATCGATGCTAAAGGTTGTCCGACGGATCATGTTATCATGGGTCCACTGTACAAATCTTCATTATCTGGCAAGGTGGGTTTTGAACCATTACTATATTTCCTCTATTTTAATGTTCTAATAATCTAGATTAAAAAAATACAAGAATTATAATAAAAAATATATATATATAAATTATAATAAAAAAAATATCGAATTATAATATAGGTTATCAGTCTTGGTTGGCAAATTGTTTATCTCTCAATTCATATAGATGTTTAACAACACAAATGCCTAATATAATTTATAGTCACATGCTGCCAAACATTTCTTACGAATCAAGAGGGTTACATTTATTAATATTTACTAATCAAACGTTCATACATATATAAAAAAAATTTGTCATTTAAAAAAAAAATATATATATATATATATACACAAATTTTGTCTTAAAATGTTTCGGCCCTGTTTTGGGTCATTATTAATACAAAAGTCATAAACATATAAAATTAAAGGAGAATACAAAAGTTTCTGAATATCAAATCTCTTGCACTTATTATTGATAAAATACTAAAGTAAAAATACAGTTGCGAATAAATCAAGCAGCCGTATTTTGTTCTTAGTGAAGCAGGAATAGACGTATAGTGATTGGAAATAGGTGCACATCTTACTTGACCTGCACAATACAAGAGTTAGTTCATCAATATATAATGCTGATATGTCTCTTTGCTGGCACATTACGTACAAACGTATTAAGAATTTTCCATGTTTAAAGTAAAGTTGCAATGACAATTTACATTGGGTACCATACTATTAAATATCATCAAGTGCATGTTTAATTCTTAAAGTTATCTCTAAGAATGTCAAAAGCTTTTAGGTATGCAAAAATTCGTTAGTACGTATTTCCAGTAAAATTAATTCAGTATACATTATTGTACATTTAGTTAATGGGATACAATGTTCTCTCATTCCGAAGTCGTTTTTATATAATTCGCGCCATAATAATGATTATACGCACAATAATAATTCCGTCACCAGGAATACGCAAATGGAAAGAAAGAAATAACATTCATTTATATTTTTTTAACAGTTAATTTGTTATTTTTTTACTAATTGGGCATAGTGTCAGAATTAACTATTATAATATATACACTATTGCCCAGCAACAAGGCGTAATACATTTCCATGACAACGCCTTGATTGCATGATTTCGATAAAAGGAGCCGCATATGTGTGTAGCCTTAGAAAATTTCAATTTGAAGCACATTTAGCTTCGTCGGAAAGCAAGATGAGACAGTCGCTCGAGGTCTCCTGTCGCGGTGATAAAACGTCTGCGGTGAGTTGTTCGTGTTTATATGGCGATGCAAAGTCGCGTGTCGCCGATCGTCGCTGGCGGCAAAGAGCGATGTAAGCATCCGTCACATGCTGGAAACATAAATTCGAGAGAAGCCCGAAAGTTCCTCGCGCGGTAAAGTTGATTTTATTAAACGAGTCGGCGAAGAAAAACGAGCCGACTTGCTGCTGTCTTACGGAATACGCCGAAAAGTTTTCCGGTACGTATGTTCGTCACGTAACACGCGCCGCAACGTCCGTCATTCCATCGCTACTGGTTTGAATGAAATTGGAAACATTTTTCAGACTGACGTTACAGTACGTAATGTTTTATATTAGAAGCATGAACAGCCGAATCTTTAAAAAGATGTACGAAAGACCAATAAAGACAATATACACAAGAACGTTTAATGAAAAGCTTTATCGACATGCCACTGTCAATTGTTGAGGTATCATTACTTGTAAAACGAAAAAATGGCAGACCCTTGGTTCAGGGGGTATTCTGGAGGATTTTTTTAGGAATTTTTTCCGGAAAGATAGAACGAACGAATAGTGTAAAATTCTTTTATTTGTGTGTTAAGAACATTTCTCATTTTTTTGTTGTAATATAATTGATTTTCATTGCCTTACTTGCCAATCGATTGAAACGTGTAAGAAGGCACGCGCGTATTATGTAGACTTTTCCGGTCTCCAAGAGAAAATTTAGTAAAATTCATAGCAATCATTGAACAAAGCCGATTATACACAAATTTCATGTTTAGTTATTTAAACAAAACAGAAGGATAAACGTACAATTTTTATTCTAGTTTCAACGAAAGAAGCGGATGTTATATATTCGTAAATAAAATTTCAATTGGATATTTGTTTCCCAGACATCACTTTCATAAGGTCAAAAAATGATGATCCTTGAAGCCAAGGATCCAAAAAAAGTCAACATTCATAAAAAATGTCAATTTAAATGAAATTTTCTCGTGTTCGAAATTGAGTCTATTTACACTTAGCTGAATCATAGATACCACTGATAAGGCTTATATCCGGTATAAGTATAAAATTCTTACAAAATAAAAAGGAATGCTAGATACTCAAAATCTGAAGACCTCCCAGTAATTTCAATATTGATAATTGATATTACTCAACAAACCCTGACGTGATAAGCATTTTTCGTATCAAGAAAACATTTGCCCTTTTTAGAAAATGCATATGCAGCTTTGATCAATAAGCCATAAGTATATTGCAATCAAATTAGGACATCCTTGGTAGGAAGACAACATGATCATGATACTAACGAAACTGTATTTCAATTAAACTTTCTTTCAACGATTCTCAAACTTCTTTCGTTTACTTAATTCCAAGTTCAGACATTTCAACGTTAATTTTATAAATTCTATGGTTCTATACCCAGCTTTGGAGCTGTCACGGTGTGTATGTTTGAGAGAGATGGAAAGAGAGGGCTTACGTGACCATTCACCGTAGCACGGCCAATCCAGAGGTATGAAAGAGGAAAAAGAGAAGAGCATTTTACTCGGCGCATTTTCCACCAACGATACCGTATAATTGGTATTATACAGCCTTGACTAATGAAAAGCGAGAAGTTAGGCACACACGGAGCATACAGCTGGCCACGCTTGGTGGCTAAAAGCCGAAGGAAGAGGAAGAAGTCTAAGCTATGTGTGCTCGTTCACTGTGACGCTTTATACGATCACGCCTATACGTGTAGACTACACATCCGCATTCTATGAGTTTGCGCTGATATAAAACAAAACTTATTTACGTTATTAAAGTTACTTAGCCGTGATTACAGTTATCTTATTAAAGTTTCTTCTTTTCTTCCATATAAAAATATATGTCGAGATCAGCTCGTGAAAGAGCAT